>CM069138.1:57526848-57771848 GCA_035221665.1 Okamejei kenojei
GTCCCCTGCCAGTTGGTGGGTGGGGATATATGTGAGTGGACATAATCCCCCCCCCCCCCCGACAATACCCCCCACCCTGCACCCCCGGAACCAGAGGGGGACCTCAAAATCCCTATCAGCTGACAAGGTCAAAAAGTTGATCTTCCCAGAATTTGTATACAATATTTATATTAGAATCATTTTCTTCCCGACGATATTCATCTGATCATGAGGTCTTCGGAGATTTCACCACCGGTGATTCGCCTTGCCAACAGTCTGTCAGTCCCTCCCTGTTTTTCTTATTTTAAGTATGTTTTAAAGTATGATTTACGGTTTTGGTTTTGGTTTTATGGGGGGTGGGGGAATCGGGGGAAAAACTTTTTCAGTCACTTAAACTCGACGGAAATGCGATTTTTTTCTCAGTGTGCTCTCTGTCCACCCCTGAGCCTACAACGTGGTAGTGGTGTAGCCTTTCCTTGGAGGACCGGCCCAGAGCTTCACGTTGCAGGTGCGGCGCAGACTAACACGGGAGCTGGCAAACCTTTGCGAGGGTTGGCCAGCGGAGCTCCGGACCGTAGTGCCTCTGAACATTGTGAAGCAAGGAAGAAGCCGATCAGGAGCTCCATTGAAGTGTTCCTATCCTTCCCGCACGCCAGAGGTTTTCTGTCGTTTCAATTATCACGACGATAGGGCTTGAACATCAGACCGTCGGCAGCAGCAAGTGCAGAGGGTTCAAAGGCCCCGACCATGGGCGAACGTCGGTGGAAGATGACTGAAACGTATTGCCTTTCCTTCAGTGTGAATGTGGATTCACTGTGGTGGATGTTTACGTTAAATTTTATGTGGCTTTGTGGTATTGTTGCTTTTCACTTTGCATGGAAACTCAAATTTCACTGTACCTTAGCTGGTTAAGTGACAATAAAAGCAAACTTGAACGCGTTTTTATCTTCCAAAACCGAGATTTAATACCATTTCAATACTTCAATTGTTGTTTTCTTTCTAACTTTCAGATGTTCATTTTGGTTTTGGTAATGCTGATGTTGTGGCAGATGTTGAAGTTGTAGTTTTTGGTTGTTATCCTAAAACGGTTTCTGCCAGTGATGCCGACAGCTAGTCTTGCTGCCAAGATCTTGTTCACGCTGTGGTTTGATGATAAAGAATCTGTGCATGTCAGCTAATTAGTTATACAGCCTTTTGAGCAATTTATTTTTACACCTTGAACTACCATGTTTTTCTTACAATTTCAGTTTAAAGGGGTCTAGACCTAGTCACCTGCACATTCTTACAAGTTTCCTATTTTGTTTTTAAATTTCATGCGTTTGCACCAGAAGCTTCATCTATCTGCAGAACAGTCTGTGGTACATTTCAGGGACAGACCAGACCCGTTAGCTAGGACTCATTCTGATTGCAAAATATTTGCAGATCCTTATGAGTCTTGTGTTAGGAGAGTGTTTACTTGAAATTGAATTCATTAATGGCTACCCGAGCAAAAGAAAATCCGTTCTTCCTGCTTGTCTGATAGCCTTACTCTGGCAGTGGGAGGTCGCCAAGGACAAAAATGGTAGATTATGGGAGTTAAAATAGTATGGGGACCAAGTGTCTCCAGGGCCTAATGTCCATTGTCCAAGTATCCAGGAGCTGGCTTGAAAGAGTTCAAGCCAAATGGTTCACTATCTCGCTTGGATTGCAGATGTAGATGAGGGACATCAAGAGACTGATGGTCACTGGTGAAAGAGATGAAGTGACCTCAGTTTCATCTGAAAAGGTTTACGATTCCAGCACCTGTGGCCTAATCAACTGGCTTAGGAAACATGTACTGTTGGAGAAAAAGCAGGCCGAGGTGCATTTAAAGGATAAATTTTCAGAGGCCCTTTGGCAATGTTTTAACTGTTACAAGAAATTACTGAAAGTATGGCTAATACTTGTAGTATGGGTAGTTTCGACAATCTATTTAAGAGTTTCAAGTTGAAAGCAATCAGAGCTTCCAATTTTCCCCATTGGAACAAGTTCAGATAGTAAAATGTGTTTCTCCTAGTTCTATTTATTTCGAACAAGATAGGCACTAAGATTGTTCTTCCTGGGATTGAACTCTGTTCCCTTGGACAAATAGTTACGCTAGTAGCCAGATTGTACCTTAGAATTAATGTCCATTGTCAAGTTTCTCCAGAGCTTTTTGAAGGCCAAGTATCAAATGTAATTGGAATGGAGTATACAATGTTTGAAAACAAGTGGCCAGCAACACCAGTTGATGGTCTTGGATCAAATGCTGCCACTTGCCTTCGTTCTCGCCCTTTCTTGCCAGCAGACAAGGTCTCTTTAGCATCCCCCAAACCAGTCAACCGAATACAATTAGTGTAGCGGTTTTGGACAAGATTTACCAAATATAGCAAGACATTTACAGTATTGAAGCTGGATAAATGTTTAGGGTAAACTCATTTGAGATTGAAGTGAAAAACAGCAGAAATTGAACAGCCGAGGTTTTGTTACAGTCTTTATTAATTAAAAAATTTAAAATTTCCATAGCCACTCCATTTTAAAAAACAGTCTTTGTACACAAGCTTCAATTAATTGCTAAAAATATTTAAAGCACATTGGTGCCCCAAATCAAGCTGTTCAACTGTACAGCGCTTTAGTTAAAACTATTTGCATAGTTCCTTCACATATTGTCCCAATATGCAATCCTAGTTTTTAAAGGCTAAAATCAGTTGTAACAAATTCCATATATTTAAATATAAACAAACCACAATCCAGTGGTACCATTTGAGAAATTGCAACCAATTCCTGTGGGGGGGTGGGTGGGGGGGGGGGAGGGGCGAGGGGAGAAGTCGTGTAACATTACCATTTTGTATCAAGCAACAGTCTCCAAAGGCAAGTGGAGAGGATGGAATGTAGTTAACTTAAAATGAATGGAAATTGGAGCTGCACAGCAACTTGTAAATAATCCCAAGTCAGATGACTATCCACTTACTTTGGTTCAAATTTCCAAAGTTTTAGGATATCTATTTGTACAAGTAAAGATGATAGTTGTCGGATTAGGTAGTCAGCTGCTGTTTCTGAATTTCATCCAATTCTCTTCCCTGCAAGGGACAAAATGTAAACATTAAATTAGAAGCCTTTCTTAAAAAAGGCAACAACAGCTTACAATAGTAAACAACTTACCTCAGCTTTTTGATAAATGTGAGATTTGGCTGCCCTCCTTTGTGTGAAGAACTGGAAAATAAACCAGACAAGACATTAAGCACAAAATGAAGCTGCAATTCAATACAAAGGATCTGTGGAGCAGTGATAAGTTTATGCTAAAGATAAACACAAAAACTGGAGTAACTCAGTGGGACAGGCAACATATCTGGAGAGAAGGAATGGGTGATGTTTCGGGTCAAGTCTGAATGGTCTCGACCCAAAACATCACCCATTCCTTCTCTCCAGAGATGCTGCCCGTCCCGCTGAGTTACTCCACTTCGTGTCTATCTTTGGTTTAAACCAGCATCTGCAGTTCTTTCTGACACATGCAAGTTTATGCTCGACCGTTTCATGGGGCGAAGGACTGTAATCATTCATTCCAGATTGTGCTAACATTTATGTGGACACCATTGACAGGCCACAATTTCAGACATTTAAAAAAAAACACAAAAAAAAAAACGGGTAAGCAGTCTGAACTGCTGATGTCTATAGATGAATCTCCCAGTGTAGTTTAGGTAGGGTGTTGTTTGAACTGCTACGTAGATTTTATGGGATTGTGGAGGTGCTGTTCAAAGTCTGGAGGATGTTCCAGTGCTACTTGGTTAATTGTAAACGCCAAACTCTTAAAATATGTAGCCATATAACACAGGAACTATTAAGTCTATGCTGAACATCCAATCTTTCACTCTCCTACACACCAAAGAGATTTTAGTGGCAAATGCCTACCACTCCTTGTCAAGGGAAGAAAGTAACCACCCAAGGAAACATGCGTGTAAAACATTCATATTCCACAACACCCAAGTTCAGGATTGATCTAGAGCAGAGTCTTATGTGGCCACATTAAAAGATAAGCTAGCATATTATGTGTATACAAGGAATTATTGGTGCCAATAGTAATATTAAAGATAAGAGACTTGAAACTTATCTGCAGACTTCCTACTAGCCAAGCAGCCGACTATAAACCCATTTCACTTGTATTGAAGAAAATCTATGCATTTAGAACTGTTCATTTTTTAAACACAGCTTAAATCTGTCTGGGGTTTCTTAACACAAAGATGCATCAATGAAAGCAGTCATGTTTAATACTTACAAGCACAACAAGTCCAGCCACAACTGCCAGGCACACCACCACAATTACTGCAATAATACCAGGGGTCATTCCTTTCATGGAGAACTCAGGATTCTTTGAGTCAATGTAGTATACATAAGCTTGATCAAAACCCAGCCTCATCCCATCATACAGCATACCATCATCATTAATGGATCGATTATAATTGACAGAGAACAATGTGCTGCCCTTGATCTAGCATGGAAGAGAAGAAAAAAAAAGGTTAGTTTCCATTTTGTGGTCAAAATCGTCAATAAAAAACAAATTCCCTTTGGGCTAGAACTAGAGGAAAGATTTGAAATGTACTTGCAAGCCTTAAAAAAAAGCCTCCTTTGCATTAAGATTTTGAATGTTATCAGCTTTAAGTTTTCTGATCAAAGTGCAGTCAGTTGCTTCTAGTTAACATTAAGCAATTAAAAGAAGGTTTTATCTTAATCTTGCTGTGAATCTGAACAAGGACTAAGTTTTAGCTATTACTTGCAGTTAGTTTTGCAGGATATTCAAATGTCACTTACATCCTTTTCTAGGTAATATGTTGCAGTTGCAAGATCAGTTGGCGAATCCACAGTCATATTTTGTTTCAGGTCAACTATGATATAACGATCCTCATCATAATACTGAAATAAAAAGTGCACAAGAACTCAAACTCCATGCCCATAATATACTTTTTGTAGAAAAAACTTCTAGGCAGGGAATGGGAAAAAAAAAAAAAACCTTCAACCATCCCAGTTACCCCAAATTTTGCTAGCACTTCAAGCCTAGAGCTTAGCAGGAAGCTGAAAAAGTACAAATTTGGCAATTTTAAAGTCAGAAAATTCATACCAACTCAATTTAATTTGGCTGAAAGAATCAGTTTGCTGAAGCCTTTGACAAAGTCCCATATTGTTGGCAATTCTGTATGGTTAAATTGCATAGAATCAAGTGACCTACCCAATTGGATTCAAAATTGGCTTGGAGGAAAGAATAGTTGTGGAAGGTTGTTTTACTGATTGGAAGTCATTGAATTGAGTACTTGACTGTTGATTTAGATGACAATCTAGTTAACATTGTTAAAGATGCAAACGGCACAACAATAGTGGTATAGTAGACAACGAGGAAAGTTATAGCAAGATCTAGATCAGTTGTGCAAGTGGGTCAAAGGAATGGCAATTTGATTTAACCCCAAGTTGGAGAGGCTAGCAGTTTTCTTTGCATAGGAGGCTGAAGGATTACCGTAGAGGTGTACAAGATCATGAGAGGCATTGATAAGGTCTTTCCCCAGGATAGATAATTCAAAAACTAGAGGCCACAGGCTTTTAAGGCAGATGGGAGAGATTTAAGAGGAACTTCAGGGGCAATTCTTTTCCACTCAGAAGGTAATCTGTATCTGGAATGAGCTGCCTCATGTAAGTGGATATAATGAAAGCTTTTTAAAAATACACTAGACCCAGGGGGACCCGCTGGGTCCTGTCCCCTCAACGTGCGGTTGCGGGGCGAGGGACCCCGTAGCTTCACACACTAACCACCCCACACACAGGGGGGAGGGGGGGGAAGAAAGAAGAGAGCAGAATTGGGGACCAGTGTAGGATGGATGAGGGGTGGCAGGAGAATCAATGTGAGGTGGATTGGGTAATCAGTGCAGGATGAATGGAGGGGGACACACAAAGGGCATTATAACAAAGATGCTAAAGTTGACTATTTGTTTACCTCAACTATTTCAATGTACTTTGGGTCCACCTGGTAGGATACAAACATATTTCTGATAGCTCTGTTGAAAGAAGTTGCAAATAAAATATTAACCAAGCTATTACAATTTACAAACTCAGATTTCATTTTACTTTAAAGCAATATCAAAATTAATGCTGCTTTAACAGTGAAGCAAAATGTGGCTGCTCAGAATAGTTTTGCACCCAATTGGGCACAGGTCCAATTCAAGCAACACCTCCCAAAGAGTTCCAATGTGCTTCTCAGCCAGCAAGTTACTTATAAATTAACATTTTGTACAGATACATAGTAAAATCTTAAACAGTTACACAAAGGACCCAACAATGGTACAACACTAGAACAGTTTAAAAATTGAGACACTACTTTGACATCCAAGTGTGACCTTGGTTAAGTCAAAGGGATTGTTATCAGATGTCTATGATATTTGAGATTATACAATCCATCAGCAAATGCAAACAGTTGTGTGCACTTACTCCTCAAGTTTAGTTTGATCCATCTTTTTCTCCATGGGTTTGTGTCTTAGTTGAACTTGAAACCAACTATCAAAAGAAAAAAATAGCAAAGGGAGTAATTAGTACATTAACAACAAAAGGATCCTTAAAATGTGTAGGGAACTTAAAAGCAATAATTACTCATTTAGTCAATAAAACAATTAGCTGTGTTCCATTTAGTCAAACCAATGGTCAATTAAGCAATTAGACAAGTACATGGATACAACAGGTTTAGAGACACATGGGTCATGTTGGTCAGTGTGGGCAAGTTGGGTCAAAGGACTCGTCTCCACAGTGTATGACTAATGTAAAAAAAAAAGTAAACTTTATCAAACCCCGATAACACGTGGTCATAAGAGTTGACACTTCAACATTCCCCCATGCAGATTCCCTTTTGCCATGGAACGCCTCAACCCCCCCCCCCCCCCCCCCCCATCTGAAATTAATACTAGTCATGGCATTGAATATTTGACCATTCCACCTCCACCAATTCTTCACACCCCTCTTTCTACTATTTATCCCAAGCATTTTGGATTGCAGTGTACTTACAAAGTCTCCACAAGCTCAGGGCACTCGAGGCTTTTATCTCCTTTATCAGTTCTGCGAACACCAGCAGTGTTAACACACCAGCATGTGTCAGTCTCATTACATTGTCTGGCATGGAATTTCCCATTAGCCTCACAGTCGGGATCATAAATCCCATCATTATCCAACATGGCATGCTCAGTGGGTATCCTGCGGCCTCCGATAACATTCTTTATCCTGTACATTTCATTCTTCATCATCCAACATTTACTGGTCACTGCAATGGTTCAAAATTGTATTAGGCATTCAAAAGATCCATGTTGAAGTAGCAACTTTAACGTACATAAGATTTACTTCTACTGAACAGATGTTTAGTCCTTTGGTGTAGGCATTGTAGAAATGCACTTGTTCATCAAGTTAAATAATTTTCAGTGAAGGTGATTAATGCCCATCCCACTTAGGAAACCTGAACGGAAACCTCTGGAGACTTTGCGCCCCACCCAAGGTTTCCATGCAGTTCCCGGAGCTTTTTGTCAGGTTACCCGAGGTTTTTTCAATTTTTTGAAATAATCACCGGAACATAGAAGTGGAAACCACTTTCGACCATTAGGGAGACTAACAAAAACCTCCGGGAACCGCACGGAAACCTTGGGTGGGGTGCAAAGTGTCCAGAGGTTTCCGTTCAGGTTTCCCAAGTGGGACACGGGCATAACCGACTCAGTTTATATGGCACCATATGCAATCAGAATCAGCACCCCCACCCCACAAGCACAGCACTATTTCTAGCAAACAAATTTTTAACAAAGCTCTGCTCACCCAGCATGTGTAAAGCAATACGCCCAGAGTTAAATTTTCCCAACTCTTGTTACAGAAAATCTCATCTTGTGTATTAAATACTACTCAAATATTCAATACTCAAAATGTTTCCCTTATACTTCCTCAAGATCACAAACACCGATTGCATTGCCCAAATATTTTAAACTACCGTTGAAAATTATTTAGCACCATGAAATTCACAACAGAATACAAAGATAGTTAAGAGTACAATACAAAAGAGTACATGCTAAAGTGGAAATATTCTGCCAATAGTTATCAAATTGCCCAAATTTGATAACCAAATCATAATTTCTGTTTAGATAAACAAAATTACAAAAATACACCAAGAATTAACCCCCTGCTGACATTGGCCAATGACACACATTTCATCACCAATGCCAGACGGGAAAATGGTCACTTTCTTGCTTAGATGTAGTCAGATATCACCCCGCCTTCTCCCTCAGCAACAACTGGTTGAAAGAAGGTTCAATCAGTAGATGCTCCATAGATGCTATGCTGCTGCACCCGCTGAGTTTCTCCAGCATTTTCCAGCATCTGCAGTTCCTTCTTTAACACTGGTTGAAAGAAGTCTAGTCATATGTAAGCACATCAAAGGGATGTTCAGGTTTATACTAATGCAATTAAGCGTATTGGTACTTGGCTTATGCGAGGATCTTGAGCCAAGATGAGGGATTGTTTCCAATATTTCACTTTCCATGGAAAAATCCCAGGTTAGTGAAGCAAGATAGTGTATATTAATTTTCTAATTAATTTAAAATTAGAATTCAAAATGTAAAAATGCATTGCTGTCCTATGCAATGAGCTCAACCTACATAACTGTCTGAAGGGTCTCTACTCGAAACGTAGAAAATAGGTGCAAGAGTAGGCCATTCAATATGATCATGGCTGATCATCCAACTCAGTATCCTGTATCTGCCTTCTCGCCATACCCCCGATCCCTTTAGCCACAAGGGCCACATCTAACTCACTCTTAAATATAGCCAATGAACTGGCCTCAACTACCTTCTGTGGCAGATAATTCCAGATCCACCACACTCTGTGAAAAACGTTTTTCTCATCTTGGTCCTGAAAGACTTCCCCCTCGCTGCATCTCCCCTATTCCTAATCGGCCACCATTCAGGTAATAGTCTACTTTCCCTTTCTTGCCACCAAAGAGGATAACCTCACATTTATCCACATCAGGCTGCTTCTGCCATGCATTTTTCCACTCACCCAACATATCCAAGTCACCTTGCAGCCTCCTCACAGCTAACACTGCCCCCCCCCCAGCTTCATGTCATCCGCAAACTTGGAGATGTTGCATTCAATTCTCTTGTCCAAATCATTTATATATATATATATATTGTAAATAGCTGGGGTCCCAGCACTGAGCCTTGCGTTACCCCACTAGTCACTGCCTGCCATTCTGAAAAGGACCCATTTACTCCTACTCTTTGCTTCCTGTCTGCCAGCCAGTTCTCTATCCACATCAATACTGAACCCCCAATACCATGTGCTTTAAGTTCGCATACTAATCTCTTACGAATGTCACCCTTTCCTTCTCTCCACAGCTGCCTGTCCCACCAAGTTACTGCAGCTTTCTGTCTATCTACATAACTGAAGTGATTTAGTGTCTATCAATCACTAATTTCCATATGTTTCAGCAAACAATATATGCACTAAGTTTGATTTAGCAGTTTAATTTAGATTGAAGAACATTGTTGTAAAACACTAACTTAGTATTTCTCAGATTATGTTTGATTGGGAACCATCGTGCAAGCAATCAATTTTAAGTTGTATTCATAGTAGTATTACAAGTTCAATTAATATTCTTCATTTTACACTACTTTAAATATACACGACTTCACCAATGCACATGCTATTAGATTTTCACAAATCTAAAACTTACATTTGCTGCAATTTAATGCTTGGTTCAAATCATCTGATACTGCCAAAGTACAATCGCAGGCAGCACCTCCACATTTGGCAAACTGGTTTGTCATGCATGGAGGACAGTCTGAAAGGGAAAAAAACACAAAATACTATTACAGCTAGAACGTTATCATGCTCAAAAATTGAGGCTATAGGATCTTATCGAACAAGCTGCTCAAATTACATTCAAGAGGATGAACTTCGCTAAACAAATGTAAATTCTCCTTCCATCAAGATATTGGGATCATTTAAAAGACCAAGTTTATAAAAAAAATGTCCAATCGTAGAATTAATCGCCGTTGATCCAGTCTCTCGAGTCCGGACAAAAATTAGAACCTTCACTTACTGCCAGGATCAGTGTATATTGTTAAACTGGAGTATCATTAACTGGTTTAAATGTTAGAACCCTGGAGGTCTGATCGGAACTGAAACTCACGTCCCATGGAAAGAGATCCAAATGTGTGAAGGTCACTGAAAATCAACATTTAAATCGAAGACCAACTAACTAACCCTGGGACAAGAGGCTAGGGGAAACAACGGGCCAGGGCCACACCCAACGAGACGCTGCACCTCCCCAGCGCGCCCCCGCTCGCCGGGCACGGGAACTACCGACCCGCCCCACACCCCGGCGCACCCTGGCGGGCGGGCGGAACAAGTCCGCGGCGGCTGCGGCGTCGAAACTCGACGGTCGGGGCGAGGAAAATAAGTGGAAGCCAAGAAATCAATGTCGACACAAGTTTCGGTGGGAGCGCCGACAAGTAACCCGGGGCCGCAGATTTAGTGAACTAAAACAATAATCGTTTCACCCGCTCACCGGGCACGCGGCCCCGCAACCACTCACTCACCTTTATCATCATCCTGCGCCAAGGCGGCCAGCGAGCACAAGGCCAACACCAAGGGAACCAGCACCCGCATCTCGTCCGCTCACAAAACAAGCCTTTCCGACCACGAACTCCCTCAAACACACGAGTCAGACCAACTCCGCAACTCTTCAAATGTGGATTTTAGCCTCCGAAAACAAAAAGGATCTCAGTAAACAAACACGTCTGTCCAGCCACCAGCTCGCCTCCTGCCGTCTCAATGCTGGCTTCCTCTTCCTCCCCAGAATTTATACCTGCGGGGAACTGACGTCGTCATTACCTGGTGAAACTGGGACCAGCCCTTGGTGATACTCTTCCCTTCAGTCACTCCCTCTGTCACACCATATTTGTCTCTTCCTCATCATGGGGGGAAAGGGAGGGCGTGGTCACACCTCTGTTGAGAACAACAAAATTCTCCGCTTGATCCCACCCAGAAAGTGCGGGGTCTTTGAATCACTGAGGTTTCACCACCTTGAGACTTCAGGCATCACCTAGTTTCATATTACATAATGGGATCATCGGATCGCCAAGAATAATTTAGTTTACAAAAAAAAAGTGTTGGAATAACTCAGCGGCATTTGTGGAGAACATGGATAGGTAACGTTCTTTGCGCCTACATAACTTCGTTTATATTTACTTAAATGTCGACTACGTAGGCACACAGACTTACTTCAATTAAGTAGTTTTAAGTTTTATTGATTTTCGCTGTTACTCTAAATAAATAAATAAGCTACACTCCGTGAATGACCAACATAAAAATCAAAGTGCCAGGAATCATCAGCAGATCAAAGCGAATCAGGGGAGAGAGAAACAGTTAAAAGACAGGTCGATGACCTTTGGTCAAACAAACGGCATAATAGGTTAGTTTTTAAGTACAAAGGGGAGGAGGGGCGAACAAAAAAAAAACGGGAAGGTTTGGAAGCAAGGCGTAATGCAGTGAGAAAAGACGGTAGGCCTTGTAGATTTTTTTATTTCATTTTTATTTGTATTGCTACAGTAATTACAACCATTACTCGTTTTTCAAGTGCTCTCATTAATGCAATCTCTTAAAATGCGTCAGCGCCAACCCTGTTTCCTTAATGCGACCATGCGACTGTTTGGTTCTTCCGCACAGAGTCTTTGTGCGGACTGCACCGAGTATCAATCCATCAGATAGAGAAAAAAAAGACTGGAGTAACTCAATGGGATAGGTCACATCTCTGGATAGAAGGAATGGGTGCCGTTTCGGGTCGAGACCCTTCTCCAAACGGGTCTCGACCAGAAACGTCACCCATTCCTTCAATCCAAAGACACTGCCTGTCCTGCTGAGTTACTCCAGCATTTTGTGTCTATCTTCGCTGAAAACCAGCCTCTGCAGTTCGTTCCCACACATTCAAACCATCAGCATGTACTCTTACACTTTGGAATGTAGATGGAATGCCAGACGGCAGTATTTACCTGCGGATATCTTAAAATGGAAAACCAGTACGTTTTGGACAGACCAAAGTGTATCTTTCACCAAAATTATGATCTCCCAGCAGAACCTGATTTTTGCCTCAGAATGCATCCCTTGGAACAGTTTGTAGATCACCGGGTCATTTATTTGAGGTGAATCTTGACGAAGTTCACAAATTCTTTACTTCAGAGATGCAATATGGAAGTAGGCTCTTTGTCCCACTTCTTCTTGCGTATGGCGTGCACAGCCTAAAGTTGTAGGACAACTTGTTCTATTTGATCTCATATGATTGTGCACGGCAGGTTGGTTGCATTGGTCGAAAAAGGGTGGACCACGTGAAGGTTGCAATCTCCCACCCCTTTGGCCCACTGATTCCATGCCAACCATCGGACACCAGTCCTATGTTATCACGCTTTCTCATCCACAATCTTACAAACTAGGAGCAATTTATTGAAAGCAATTGACCCACATGTCTCTGGGATCTGGGAGAAAATCGCAGCACCCGGTGAAAACCCATGTGGTCATAGGGAGAACGTGCAAACTCTACGCATACTGCACCTGAGTTCAGGATCATTGTTGTTTACTTTTCAGAAAGCCTTTGATAAGGTGCCATATTGTTTGGGGATTTGACAACGAAGGGACATTGTTGAAAGATTGTTGAAGTGCAGACCATCACGCACACCAACCTCCCTTCCATTAACTCCATCTACATTTCAAGCTGCCTCGGCAAGGCCACCAGCATAATCAAGGACCTGTCAGACTCCAGTCACTCCCTCTTCTCCCATCAGGCAACAGGTACAGAAATTTGAAAACACAGACCTTCAGATTCAGGGACAGTATTTTCCCAGCTGTTATTAGGAAACTGAACCATCCACTCACCAACTTAAGTGGTTCTGATCAGACTTTAATGGACGTAATCTTTCACTAAACGTCACTCCCATTATCTTGTATCTGTACACTGTGGACGGCTAGATTGTAATCATGTGCCGTCTTTTCACTGACTGGATAGCACGCAACAAAAAGCATCTCACCTTACCTTGGCACATGTGACAATAATAAACTAAACCAAACTAATCCATGACCTACAACTTTATACTGTGCACGCCATACGCAAGAAGAAGACCAGAGAAAATATAGAGCTGGACCTACTCTTTGGAAATGTAGCCGGACAAGTGAAGGAGATGTCAGTGGGGGAGCAGTTCAGAGAGAGCGAACAGAATTCTCTAAGTTTCAAGGTTGTGATGGAGAAGGCCAAGAACAGACTGGAAAATAAGTTTGTGAATTGGAGAAAGACTGATTTCAACATAAGATAGGACCTAGCAAAAGTCGAATGGGAACAGCTTCTCACACAAAAGTCTACATGCAACCAGTGGGGGTCATTCAAAAGCGAGCTGGTACAAAATCAGGGCCAATGTGTTCTGTAAAGGTGATAAGAAAAGCTAAAAGTCCCAGATACCAAAGATGGAGGAGGAAATACCACCAGCATGCAAAATTAAGGAAAATCTCAAAGCATTTTGCAAGCATATGACAGGAAGAGGATAATCCGGGAAGGAATTGAGCACATTAGGTACCAACATGGCAATCTGCATGGGGCCAGAAACGCTAGGACTCTCCCATGATATAGGGGTATTAAAATCAAGAGGGCATGGGTATAATGTGAGAGGCAGGAGTCTTAAGAGGTATGTTTTCCTCTACGTCCTTTACAGAGGATGATTTAGATTTAGGTTTATTATGGTCACATGTGCAGTGAAAAGCTTTGTTTTGTCAGGTCTCTAATCAAATCAGATAATACTATACATAGACATTGTATAATCAAGCCAGACTCATGTACAATAGCTAGAGCAAAGGAAAAGATACAGAGCGCAGAATGTGATCTCAGGATTGTAGCATTTTGTGTAGTTCCATAGACATAGTCCAATGTCTGCAATGGGGTAGAGGTGAATTGGACAGTACCCTAGTTATGGAAGGACTCAAAACACTGGAGTAACTCAGTGGGTCAGGCAGCACACTTGGAGAACGTGGACATGTGTTTCAAGTAGACCATTCTTCGACCATTATGGACGGACTGTTCAGAAGTCTTATAACAGAGAAAAAAGCTGTTACTGAGTCTGGGTGAAGCGTGCTTTCAAGCTTCTGTATCTTTTGCCCAATAGGAGCAAGGAGAAGAGGGAAAGATCAGGGTGGGACAGGTCTCGGATTATGTTGGCTGCTTTTCCGAGGCAGCAGGCAGTGTAGATGGAATCAATGGCAGTGTATGATATTTGGTTAATATCTGGAGGTCGATGCCAGAAGTGATGGAATCAGATACAATTACAATGTTTAAGAGACATAGGTATTTTAATAGACAAGTCATAATGAATACTTCCTTAGAAGGCTTAGGAAGTTTGGCATGTCCTCAATAACCCTCACTAACTTGTACGGGTGTGCCATAGAAAGCATTTTATCAGGATGCATCACAGCCTGGTTTGGCAACAACTCTATACAAGACCACAAGTAATTGCCGAGAGTTGTCAACGTAGCCCAGACCATCACACAACCAACCTTCCTCCAATGACTCCATCTGCACTTCATTACACAACCAGCATAATCAAGGCCCAGTCTCACCCAATCACTCACTCTTCTCCCATTAGGCAAGAGGTACAAAATTTGAATACGCATACCTCTAGATTCAGGAACAGTTTCTTCCCAGCTGTTATCAGGCAATTGCATGGTCCTGTCATCAGCTAGTGTGCAGTTCACACCTCTGATCTACCTCATTGGAGATCTTTAAACTATATTTAATCGGTCTTATCTTGCACTAAATGTTGTACCCTTCGTTATTTATCTGTGCACCGTGGATAACCTGATTGTAATTATGTACAATCTATTCGATACACGTGACAATAATAAACTCTACTAAACTAAACAGGTGTAGCAGGTAAGATCGGGCTGTTTTTCGTACACTGAAGCAACTGTCAATCCTGTATTTTTATGTTTGCCAAGGTGTTCAAGGCCAGTTCCGGTCGAGGACTTCACATTCACAAGAGGATTTTGAACAAGCATTGTTAAAATATGCACTGCACATGGTGCAAGCAGATTTTGGAAGTCTTATATATTTTTGATAAAATTCAATTACACAAAAGATTTATAATTCATCATAGATTTTCTAAGCCACTGTTTGCTGTGGTTCTGTGGTGAGTCACCTGGTTTTGACAACTGCCACAACATTGGGACTCAGTGTCATAGGTTTATATCTTTTGACTGATAAGATTAGGGAAATAAACAATTGAATCTAATGACCTGCTTATCAGTGTTGTTACAGAAGTAAACATATTCTAGATAATTCATTTATTTCTGTGTAAACTTTGTTCATCACATGTGTAAGCTCTGTGCACGTTGTGTTGGATAAACCTGAACAAAAAGTTTCTGACTTTCGAGTGAAATTAGAAATATTTTAGAGACAAGGAACTACAAATGCTGGTTTACAAAAAAAATGCACAAAGTGCTGGAGTAACTCACAATTAGTGCTCCTCCAGCTAACAGTCTCAAATAAATGAACAACTATTTTTTTGGGATTCCTGCAATCTTTTCCTCTGCTGCATGTTAGATTTGCATTGATTAAATTGAGGGTATTTGTAGTGCTGTAAATCTAGATACAGACGCATTACGTAAAGTTTAGCTTAGAGATACAGCATGGAAACAGACCCTTCGGCCCACTGAGTCTACGGCGATCAATGATCACCTGAACACTGGTTCTATCTGACACACTAGGGACAATTTCACAGAAGTCAATTAACCTACAAATCTGCATGTCTTTGGAATGTGGGAGGAAACCAGAGCGCCCAGAGAAAACCCGTGCTGACGTATAATCTCTGTACAGGCAGCACCTGTAGTCAGGATCGAACCCGGATCGCTGGTGCTGTACGATAGCAAGATATCGCCACCATGACCAAGGGGTAACTTACTGTAGAATGCGATTTGTAGGGCCTGACGATGGGCAAGTGCAGCTGAATAGGCAGAAGAATCTGGAAAGTGTTAAAGCCCTAACCATAGATTATTAAAGCTAGTAAAGATTTTTGGAACTTACCTTGGGGTCCTCCTCCACCAAAGGACATTGGGATTAATTTAGAAACCATAGTTATATATTGCTTGATGTGACTGAGTTATACGGAAAATTCTGGAAGTACCCAATGGTCCAGGCAACATCTGTGGATAGATGAATAGAAATAAACTTATATGTTGAAACATATTATTAGAACTAGAAAAATATGGAGATTTAACAAATGTTATGGCCCTGGATATGAAAAGGGAAGAAGTGAAAGGTTAGGTGTTAGAGCTAAAATCAACAAACAAAATCCTTGCATAGGTCTCCTGGCTGTCCAGGTGCTGGAGGATGAAGTGCAGGCCTAGGTTGACTGCGTCATCCACAGATCTATTGGCCCAGTATACAAACTGCAGAGGGTCCAGCAGGGGGTTTGTGATATTGTTCAGCTTGGCCAGCACAAGTCCTTCAAGGGTCTTCATGACTGCAGAGGTCAGTGTGACAGGCCTGTAGTCATTAAGACCAGTAATCCTCGTCTTTTTGGGTACTGGGACAATAATGGAGACTTTGAAGCAGGCAGGGACAGCACAGGTTTGCAGGGTCTGTGTAGACCAGTGCCAGTTGTTTGGCACAGAGCTTGAGGGTGGGGGGGGGGGGGGGGGGGGGGGGGGAACATTGTCCGGTCCTAGAGATTTCCGGCTTTTCTCTCTTCTGTACAGCCTCTCCACCTCCTCAATTTCTATTGTTCGTGATGGAGAAGTGGCCAGACTGATGTTGGGCAGCAAAGAGGGGGTGGGTAGTGGACGATGGCCCAGTCTTTGCCGACTGGAGTCAGACTGTAAGTGGTGTTAAGTGGTGATTGGAGAGGAGTGGGTGGGGAAGGGTCCAGTCTTTGCAAACGAGTCAGGCTGTGAGTAGGTGTGAAATGTTGGTTGGGGAGGGGGTGCCAGGGTTAAGTTTCTGTTTATCGAACCTCCAGTAGAACTCGTTCAGGTTGTTGGTCAGCTGACGCTTGTCCAAGGAGCGGGGGCATTCCTCTTGCAGCTGGTGATTTCTGGCAAGCCCTTCCAAACTGAAGACGAGTCACTAGCTGAGAACTTGCTCCTCAACTTCTCAGAGTACCTTTCCTTGGCAGCTCCGATTCCTCTTCCCAGCTTGTACTTGGCCTGCCTGTAGAGGTCTGCATCAATGGGTCAATGGTTGTTGAAATAATGTCTTGTAGAGGTCTGCATCAATGGGTCAATGGTTGTTGAAATAATGTCTTGTAGAGGTCTGCATCAAAGGGTCAATGGTTGTTGTAATAATGTCTTATGTGAATAGTAAAATAAATAAGTGATGATTATTTAATATTTTGTTAAATGTAGTTAATGTGTAGTTAATATATTAAATGAAATGAATGTCAACAAGCTTTGCAAATGTAACAAAGAAAAGGAACAGACAGTTAACAGCCCATTGTGACATAAAAACTAGGTTACATAAACCCAGTCTGCACTATTTAAAGAGAAGGAGCAATGAGACTGCTAAAGATCATTCACAGTGCGGCACACAAATCAACGGTTGGTAGTGGAAACGAGCAGCATCAAGCTTTCAGAACATTGGACTTAAGGGCTTGTTGAGATCTGTGGATAACATAGAAAGGAGAGGAAGGGACAATGGGGAACTCTGGTTCACTGAAGAAATAGGAACAGAAAATAATTCAGGCTCCCAAGAAAATAACTCATTTTTAAAGCATTTTCATTCCCCTTTCAGACTGGAAAGCACTTTCCTACATTATAATGCCCAACACTCTATATAGTGAAGTACTTATGAAGGATATTTGGTGCTCAAAGAAAATGGTTTGTTCACAGCAAGCTCCCATGTGATAGCTAGATGGAAGAATCTCTCCCTCAAATCTAAAGAGTAAATGCGATCTAGTCACTGTGTAAATGCGATCTAGTCACCCAAGAAAGCACACCAACGTCTCTCAGTACATGCAAACCAGTCTACTTCCTTTGACTTTATCGACACTTCACACTGTCGGAAAGCTGCCACTCATATCCTGGTCATTCCCTCTTCTCCCTTCTACCATGAGGCAGAAGATACAAAAGCTTGAAAGCACATACTTCTAGATTCAAGAATCGCTTCTTCCCCGCCGTTATCAGACTATTGAATGGACTTCTTATAAGCTAAGGGTGAATTTCCAATCCCCTAATCTATGTCACTTTCTTTTCACTGCACTTTTTCTGTAGCTATTGCACTATATATACGGCATTGTTTATTGGTTTATGATACAGTGAAAAACATTGTTTTATGTGTTATTCAGGTAAAACATCCATCCATAAAAACTATTGCTGTTTGTATTTGTTAGAATGTTTTACCTGAATAGTACGTAGCAAAGCTTTTCACTGTATCAAGATACAGGTGACAAAAATAAACCAATACCAATACTAGATGGCCAATTCTGGCATGGGGCCATCTGAGAAGGAAGATAAGTTCAATGTAATGCTGATAGGTAGCACTTCCAGCAATGAAGTGCCACCTATTGCCACTTATTAACCAAGGTTGTTTACTGAAACCTCTGGAGTGGGGCTAATCCCATATCTTTCGAAGACACAGAAAAACTGCTCACTGAGTCACAGATGACAAGCATTCATCACTTTCCTGTGAACACGAGGAAAGCTGCAGGCACAGATGGTATATCTGGGAGAGTACTAAAGTCTTGTGCTACACAACTTGCTCCAGTGCTCACCACAATATTCAACCTCTCCCTGGCCATGTCCGTGGTCTCTGCCTGCTTCAAAAGATCCACCATTGTACCAGTGCCAAAGAATGCCTCTCCAGCTTGCTTGAATGACTACCGATTGTGGCCCTCACCTCGGTAGTCATGAAATGCTTCGAGAGGCTGATCAAGAACCACTTCTGCACCTTCCTCCCTCGTACCATGGACCCGCTGCAGTTCGCATACCGTCCAAACAGATCCAAGGATGATGCGGTCTCCCAGGATCTGCACACCACTCTTGCTCACCTTGACAGCCAGAAGGTGGGCTATATGAGGATGCTGTTCATTGACTTCAGTTCGGCTTTCAATACTATAGTCCCCACCAGACTTGCTGAGAAGCTGCTGGAACTGGGGCTGAACACACCTCTGTGTGCCTGGGTCCTGGACTTTCTCACCGCTAGGCCTCAGGTGGTCAAGATGGGGAGACATACCTCCAAACCCCCTCACCCTGAACACAGGATCCCCCCAGGTTGCAGACCCAAGATGGCACCTGCCTGTGGCGACTTTTGCAAAACACCAGAACAGAAAAGGATTTCCTACAACTTCCATCAACTCACCTACATCAGGAAAACAGCAGAAATTGGCGCCGTATCGGACAAGCTGCTTGGGCACCTGAAGGCTCTTGCTATTTCGCGATCTCCCATAGCTGCGGGAGCCCCAGACTTTAAACTTTCCCTCGCTCACTGGAAAACACCCGACCTGACAGAGGAACACAGGTACTGTACCTGGAAACTCCGGGATGACCTCCAGAGCCGACGAGCTGGATCTTCCAGGAACAACGGAGCTGGAGCTGCCGGCTTTGAGGGAACCCCCGTTTCTAACGGAGCTGGAGCTGCCGTCTGTGAGGGAATCCCCGTTCCAGCACAGGTTCACACAAACAGCAGGTACAGTAAACACAGTACCTGGAAACTACAGGGAGGCCTCCATTGTGAAACGTGGCCGACGGTCAGGACTTAAGGTCAGACTGAAGCGCGAAGGGATATTCGGCCCCCTCTCCCAACTATCCTACTGGCCAATCAGGGCTCGAAATTAGCTGTTTCCCGGGTGCCAATGACCACCCAAAGTGCCGCCGGGCAACCTAAACGGCAAGTCATTTTGCCCGGCTTGGCACTGCAGATACTGGTTTATACCGAAGATAGACACAAAAAACCGGAGTAACTCAGCGGGTCAGGCAGCATCTCTGGAGAGAAGGAATGTGACGTTTCGTGTCGGTGGTGGTAACAAGCAAAGATACTAGAGGAGTTCCTCTAGTATCTTTGGTAACAAGCTGTAGTGCGGGGCAAAGATACTGGGTGCGGCGTGACGGACGGTCGGAGCGAATGGCTGGCCCCGCACAGCGGATCCTCCTCCTCCCACAATCCGCCCGCCCTGATAGCGGCCGCTGCTTGCCACTCCGCCATATCTGCTTTCAAAACAAACCCTCCCGCACACCGAGGCCAGGAGGAGGGATGGAGCGGGAGGCCTCCTTTCGCCGTCTGAGGCACCTGTACCGCTCGGCCTTGCACTTTGCAGTTGGCTGGCGGAGGAGGGGAGGCGATGGCAAGGAGATCCTAACCGCCTCCCCCTTTGGCGGCGGCACTTGGCGGTCGACCGGGACGGCCAAGGCAGCGGGGCGATGATGCCGGTGTTGTTCGACAAGCGCTGACCTTTCTTCCTCTCTCTCTCTCTCTCTCTCTCTCTCTCTCTCTCTCTCTCTCTCTCTCTCTCTCTCTCCCTCCCTCTCCCTCCCTCTCTCTCTCTCTCTCTCTCTCTCTCTCTCTCTCTCCCTTCCCTCCACCCCCCCTTATCATGAGACCCCTCCTCTCCATCGCACACTGATCTCCATTCCCGCCTCTATTCAGTCCTCACTGACGTCCCCTGTGCTCCCCTCCCCTTCTACTCCCCCCCCCCCCCCTGCGCTGATCACCCTATCCACCTCACATTGATTCTCCTGCCACTCCCCATCCATCCTACACTGGTCCCCAATTCATCCTGTACTGACCCCCTTTCCCATTCATCCTGCATTTCTCCTCCATCCATCCTGTACTGACCCCACCCATTCATCCCGTACTGACCCACCCTCAATTTACCCTGCACTGATCCTCCCATCCATCCTGTAGTGATCTACCCATTCATCATTTACTGATCCTCCCATTCATCCTGTACTGGTCGTCCCTTTCATCCTGTACGGATCCCCTCGTTCATCCTGTGCTGTGCCCCCCCCATCCATCCTGTAGTTGACTTCCCATTCACCTTTTACTGGTCCCCTCATTCTTCCTGTACTGATGCCCCCATTCATCCTGCACTGATCCCCCATTCATCTGCACTGAACCCCCATTCATCCTGCATTGAACCCCCCCATCCATCCTGTAGCGAACTTCCCATTCATCCTGCAGCGATTCTCCTATTCATCCTGTAGCGAACCCCCCATTCATCCTGCAGCGATTCTCCTATTCATCCTGTAGCTATCCCCCCCATTCTTCCTGTAGTGATTTCCCATTCATCCTGTGGTGATCCGTGCATTTATCCTGCACAGACCCTCCGATCCCCATCCCCATTCATCCTGTACTGATCCTTCCATTCATCCTGCGCTGAGCCCCCCATTCATCCAGTACTGATACCCCCATTCGAGAAGAATGGGGGGGATCAGTCTGAAGAAAGGTCTCGACCCAAAACGTTGCCTATTTCCTTCGCTCCATAGATGCTGCCTCACCCGCTGAGTTTCTCCAGAATTTATGTCTACCCCCATTCATCCTGTACTGATCCCCCCCATTCATTCTGTACTGATCCCTCCCCCATCCATCTTGTACTGATCCCCCATCCATCCTGCATAGACCCCCCCTCCCGTGCATCCCGTACTGAGCCCCCCGTTCAACCCCTCTGACATCCCCCGTGCTCTCCCCTCACAATTTTACATACACCAACATGCACTAATTCCCCTGCCTCAATCCATCCATTCCGCACGGATTGCCTTCTCAACGGCCCCGCTCCCCCCATCTATCCATCCCGCACTGATTCCCTCTGACCCTACTCCGCTGGAAATGTCTTCAGAGCGAACATTGACTATGTATGATAACAGAATGCAATCAAATGTGTTTTAATTCCCAATGTTATTATTTGTTTTTATCCATAAAGATGGATTAATTAAATTGTGAACTTGTGAAACATTAAAACCGCAGTATTCAATTGTCGCTGCTACCCGTGACACGTTATTACATAATTCATTTTAACGGTAAATCAATGCTCTTAATATGGAGTATCTGTACTGTAGTTATTTAATGAGCAACATTCACCAGTATACGTTGGATTTATCCAGGTTTTACTTCCACAGTCGGTCATATACATCACAAATTTGGTCAGGAGATATTTCAGTTGATATTTTAATGTTAATTCTGAAATGGGAATGATGGAAACAGCATTTATCAATAATTTTTATCAAAAAAAGACCAATTCTTAACGAGTTGGTCTCCATTTATTGACCTTGTGGATACATGTGGTGCAATAGTATCGTAAAATTAAAAATTCTGGTATTTAAAAACATCGACTTGTGGCGTGGGAGAATCTCCTTTTTGCTTCACTTTCTCACATTTCTTTCTTTACACCACACTCACTATACTATCCTTTACACTTCACTACTTCTTTCTTTCTCATTTCTTTCTAAAAAAAAGGAAGTTGTACAAAGAATGGTTTAATAATTCTGGGAACCTGTAAAAAGGTACCATCAAAATGTAATGTACTAATAAATAAAGGAAAAAAAAAAACATTTTTTTTAAATCTGGTATGTACAAACTGGGTTTCTTCATTGCTGCTCACAGCACATACATCTAATCTGAATGTCCGGTAAAGTGGCGTTTTGACACCTTTAAACATATTTACCAAAAGAACATTTGCTGCAGTTATGTCCTTTGGCCATCTCATGTCAGTTAGTGTAATGTTTAACCTGTCAGATGGGTATAGTCGGTTTTAACAGCTATTATCATAAAATGCCTTTAGAAATTTCCTTGCAACCTGTATATTTTGTTGTGGATAAATTATGTGGGAAGTGAGAGTGTTTCTGTACCATAGAAAAACAATAGCAATAACGACCCATGCTATGGCCATGTCATTATAATTTTCAGTCCTTCACAGAAAACATGCTTGGATTCATCTGTAGTGTGCATAGTTAAGCATATATGTTATCATGGTCCAGGATTTATTCACACAGGTTGATCATACGCTGAATAATCCAACCACATTTTTGCTTGGAAGTGGAAAGGAATAATAGAAATTGCATTCATTGTAATGTGTAAATAGAGTTGAGATACTGTATTATAATTTTGCTACATTGTCATTGTGGTTAATATCATGTCTTGATTGGTGAATATGTTTAGTTTGTGACTTTATTTCAAGTAGAAATAATATGTGAATGCTTCATTGAGCATAATTCCGACTGCTAACTACGCACTTTGTCCAAGCACATTATTGCACGCATCATGCAAGCCGTCTTAAATGACCACCTAAACTGTCATTTGGCAACCTAAAAAGCTGCCTGGGTTGCCTGGCTGGCAACAGGGGGAAAAAAAGTTAAATGAGAGCTGTAGATTGATGTTGCATGTTAACCAATCACACACCAGCCAGCATCTCTAACTCCACCCCACTGTAATACTTATACTAATACTATTTCTCAGCACCGACAGTTTGAGCAGCCAGGATGTGTTGATAACTAACCATCCTTCATGCTGTTAAGTTTTAGTACTGATTAAAGATGTGTTTGAATCATGTACTGAGTCTGGGTCATTTACATGGTGTCAGAAGCGGGATCCACTCCTTCTGTATAACGGTTTTTTGTTTTACCCTTTTGTGAGTTTTTATTTTGCTTTATGATGGCCTCTTCCTGTCGAAAGCCTGACCCTCTCGTCTTTGATGCGGTTATCAGCGAACGCTGGGTCACGTTTGAAATTGATTACCGACACTACATGAACATTGCACACCGAAATGAACCTGATGCTGTCAAGGCCTCTCTCCTACTCAACCTTGCGGGCCCAGATGCCCTTCGGCGATCCAGAACATTCCGTTATGCTCCGGCAGTCCTCGATGCCAACGACCAGGTAATAACTGCAGCCGAATCTCCTAATGACCCCAATGTTCTGATGCATAAATTTAGCCAGATCTGTGACCTGCCCTCAAATCACATTTTGGACAGGGCTAGGGTTTTCTCTCGCCGTCAACTCCCTGGTGAACGAGTAGACTCGTTTATCTCAGACTTAATGTATTTAGCCCAGCGCAGCCGATTCCAAAATATGCCGGTCAATCAGCTGACTGATCAGTTAACAAGGGACATTTTAGTGAATGGCATTACTGACCTAAAGCTCAGATCAGAGCTTTTGAGACGGCCAGATTTGACTCTGGATAAACAGCACACGCATGCAGGACAGTGGAATTCATTGACCCAATAGACAGTTCGCCTGAAACCAAAACCATCAATCTGACGGGCTTCACTACGCAGCGAACCAACACAGATAACAGGCGATTTATGACCCAAGCCAGTCAGGCGGCTCTTGGCGATCATCAGAAGAAATGCCCAAATTGCAACTACTCACACAGCAGACAATCAGCTTGCCCCGCTTTTGGTAAATCATGCAATTACTGTAAAAAGTTAAATCACTTTGCCTCTGTATGTCGGGCAGCAAGTCGGGCCCGTGGGAAGAATTCACCTAGCTCCAGATCTAATCTCAACTTCTTGCTACGAGACAGCAACAATCTCACTCCCCAATTCCAGCTCGAACCTGCCCACGAACAGACTCCAATTAACTCACAAGAGGACCCGACTGTTTAATCATTACAGCTTGCTGCTGCTAAGAATTATGATCCGACCGTGACAGTAACTGTAAACAACGTTCATTTTGGCGCGAATTAGACACAGGAGCAAAAGTAAATACTATGTCAATCAACCTCTTCAACAAGATAAGAACTAATGAGCCACTGATCAAGGACAAATCCACTCTACATGTGTTTGGAGGGGAGGTTCTGCGACCTTTGGGCAAAACCAACTTGAAATGTGCGCTGAAAAAAACCACGAGGAATTTGACCTTCTATGTCTTGAACTTTAATTCAGTTACTCTGCTTGGCAACCGGGCCTGTCAGGAACTGGGGCTGATCTCCTTTGACAAAACGGTCCACAAGCTGCAAATTTCCCTGGACCCGCTGAGTGAATTCCCTGATCTTTTCGACAACAATCTGGGCAAGTTGCCCGTGACTTACAAGATTATTATTGACCCCGAAGTGACACCCGTCATCCGACCTCCACACCAATTGTCATTTGCCACGACTGACAGGGTTCATCTGCGCTGAAGGACATGGCCTCCACAGGCATAATTGAAGCAGTCAGCGACCCCACCGACAGGGTCTCAACCATGATTGCCACAGTCAAGAAGGGAAAAAATGAAATCCGTTTGTGCATCGACTCGAAAGAATTGAATACTGCCATTAAGCGCCCACACCATCCTATGAAGACTGTCGAGGATGTTGCAGCAAAGGTCGGAACGGCCACCTTATTTTCTGTCCTCGATGCAAATAACTCTTTCTGGCAGATACCGCTGGACAAGGAGTCATCAAACCTCACTACATTTGCCACCCCATTTGGCAGATACAAATTTCTGAGAATGCCATTCGGAATCAATTCTGCCAGTGAAGTCTTCCAAAGAACTATGGAGCTATTATTCGACGACCTACCTTGTGCCATCATTGTCGACGATATCCTAGTGTATGGCAAAGATACAACGGAGCATGACCACAATCTCTGGCTCATCTTGTATCGCGCACGCAAGATCAACCTCAAGCTTAATCCTGACAAGTGCAAGTTCCGGGTTCCAGAGGTTTCCTATGTCGGGCACATCTTCACTCCTAAGGGTCTCAAACCCGATCCGAAGAAGGCTACTGCCATCACAGAAATGCCTGCCCCCACAGACGTGAAAGGCCTGCAGCGTTTTCTGGGCATGGTAAACTATCTCGGCAAGTTCATACCGAACTTCAGCGAACTAAGCTCTACACTGCGGGAGCTGACAAAAAAGGACACTGCATGGTCATGGTTCCAGCAACATCAGATTGCTTTCGATATCTTAAAGTCCAAACTGATCAGTGCACCGACTCTAATGTTTTTCGACCTGAAACATCTGGTGACGATCACCTGCGATGCTTTGAAATTCGGGCTCGGCGCAGCCTGCTTGCAACCATCTGCCGAGGGCACTCTACTACCTGTCTCGTATGCCTCTCGCACCATGACCAACACGGAGCAGCACTACGCGCAAATTGAAAAGGAAATGTTGGCTGTCGTTTTTGCTGGTGACAATCCTGAACAAGCCCATCCACGCCGCTCCAGCTCGTTTGCAGCGTATGATGATGCAGCTGCAGCGGTACGATTTCTCTATTACCTACACTAAGGGTAAGGACATGCACGTTGCTGACACTCTCTCCCGTGCACCTCGGGCATCTTGCGAACAACATCCCTATGAACAGGAACATTTCACAGTTCTCGGTGTCGACTTTGTCTCCAGCAAGCAACTGCGCACCTTGGCCCCGCACACCGCCACAGATGATACGCTTCAAATCCTCTCCTCCATCATCAAAACAGGCTGGCCAGACAGACAATCCAACACGCCCACAGAAGTGCAGCCTTTCTTCCTGGTTCGTGATGAACTGGTAGTTCAGGATGGGGTTGTTGTCAAGGGTCACAAGGTGGTGATACCCTCATCGCTACAAGACGTATACTTCAAAGAGGCACACAGCGGTCACCCAGGAGCCGACGCCAAACTGGCAGGCGCCCGTACTACTGGCCGGGAATGGCCTGCTTCATCCGGGACCGCGTAGCCTCCTGCCCCGCTTACAACAGCCTTGCACCTCATCAGCAGCGGCAGCCCCTTTCTGCAACAACCTCCACCAGCTCTGCCCTGGACATCGCTGGCGGCGGACATTTTCGAATGGTGTGTGAAGCACTACCTCGTTCTAGTCGACTCCTTTTCTAATTGGTTTGAACTAGACCAACTGACCTCCCTCACATCGGAGATGGTCATCCAGAAGCTGAAAAGACACTTCTCTACCTTTGGCGCTCCCGTCAGTCTGAGAACCGACAACGGTCGGCAGTTCACCAGTCACATGTTCAAGCTTTTCGCAGACGGATGAAACTTCCAGCACGTCACGAGCAGTCCCGAGTATCCACAGAGTAATGGTCTCGCTGAACGCGCTGTCAGAAGCGCCAAACACTTGCTGGAGTGAGCACAGATTTCAAAGTCAGAAGTTTATCTCGATCTCCTGAATCTCAGAAATGTTGCCAGGGACAGAACCCTGGGATTGCCAGCACAGCGACTGATGTCGAGATTGACAAGGCCTCCGGTACCCATCGTACAACAGCAACTGGTTCCTCAGGTGCTGAAACCTGCCACTATCCAGAAACATCTACAAGAGAAGCACGATATTCAGAAACGCTCATACGACAGTTCCAGCAGACCACTCAGGCCTTTACTTCTGGGTCAGGTCGTCTGTCTACGAACTTCAACTGGACATTCCCGTCTGGGCACTGAAGTCAACCCGACTGACGAGCCACGGTCTTACCTGGTAGACTGTGAGGGAGCGGTGTACCGGAGAAGTTGACAACACCTGCTTGCTGTGAGGGAGCCTCGACCACCGCCTGCTGGTCCCTATGCTCCACCGCTCCAGTTCCAGCCGCCTTTTGCAATGTCTCCCACCCGTCCCTGCATGCCTTGCACCCCTCCACGTCCCACGGTCTCCACTAATCACGGGGCCTCTCCCACCGCATGTTTTCCCTTTCGGTCACCACAGGCCTCCATCACGTCATTCTCGCCTCCAGGCTCTCCGTCTCATCTTTCAAGTGAGGGAGGGGAGGGTTTGGTCCGCACACGCTCGGGCCGTGTTAGTAGACCACCAGACAGATATGGCGAGTATGTTTAACCCCATGGCATGAGTGCCCTTTCACATTTAACCTTTGGGGGGAAGGATGTAGATTGATGTTGCATGTTAATCAATCACACACCAGCCAGCATCTCTAACTCCACCCCACTGTAATACTTATACTAATACTATTTCTCAGCACCAACAGTTTGAGCAGCCAGGATGTGTTGATAACTAACCATCCTTCATGCTGTTAAGTTTTAGTACTGATTAAAGATGTGTTTGAATCATGTACTGAATCTGGAAGTCATTTACAAGAGCCCTGCCAATGTACAGTCCCTTGAAAATAAAGTAGAGGACTTAAGGGCAAGGCTGCTTTATCAAAGGGAGCTGAGGGAATGCTCGGTGTTCTGTTTCACAGAGACATGGCTCACTCCCAGCTTCCCAGACTCAGCGGTCCAGCCTGAAGGGCTCTCCATCCACCGTATGGACCATACGTAGGCAATTGCTACATCTCCAAAATTGCTACATCTCCAAATTTGCAGATGACACCAAGCTGGGGGGTATAGTTAGGTGTGAGGAGGATGCTAGGAGGCTGCAGGGTGATTTGGATAGGCTGAGTAAATGGGCAGATGCATGGCAGATGCAGTATAATGTGGATAAATGTGAGGTTATCCACTTTGGTGGCAAAAACATGAGGGTAGACTATTATCTGAATGGTGGCAGATTAGGAAAAGGGGAGATGCAACGAGACATGGTTGTCATGGTACACCAGTCATTGAAAGTAGGCATGCAGGTGCAGCAGGCAGTGAAGAAAGCAAATGGTATGTTAGCATTCATCGCAAAAGGATTTGAGTATAGGAGCAGGGAGGGTCTATTGCAGTTGTACAGGGTTTTGGTGAGACCACACCTGGAGTATTGCGTACAGTTTTGGTCTCCAAATCTGAGGAAAGACATTCTTGCCATAGAGGGGGTTCAGAGAAGGTTCACCAGACTGATTCCTGGGATGTCGGACTTTCATATGAAGAAAGACTGGATAGACTTGGCTTGTACTCACTGGAATTTAGAAGATTGAGGGGGGATCTTATTTAAACTTACAAAATTCTTAAGGGGTTGGACTAGCTAGATGCAGGAAGATTGTTCCCGATATTGGGGGAGTCCAGAATAAGGGGTTACGGTCTAAGGATAAGGGGGAATTCCTTTAGGGCTGAGATGAGGAAAACATTCTTTACACAGAGAGTGGTGAGTCTCTGGAATTCTCTGCCACAGAAGGTCGTTGAGGCCATTTCTTTGGCTATATTCAAGAGGGAGTTGGATGTGGCTCTTGTGGCTAAAGGGATCAGGGGGTATGGAGAGAAGGCAGGTACGGGATACTGAGTTGGATGATCAGCCATGATCATATTGAATGGCGGTGCAGGCTCGAAGGGCCGAATGGCCTACTCCTGCACCTATTTTTCTATGTTCTATTTCTATGTTTCTAATTGGGAATGGGAGAGGAGTGTGCCTCATGGTCAACTCTGTGTGGTGCACAGACGTGGCAGTCCTTTCTAACTCCTGCTCTCCACACCTCGAACATCTGACGGTGAAGTGCCGTCCCTTCTACCTTCCAAAGGAATTCACCTCCATCATTCTGACCGCAGCCTACATCCCACCCCAGGCAGAAGTCTGTCTG
The DNA here is from genome assembly GCA_035221665.1 of Okamejei kenojei. Lineage (NCBI taxonomy): Eukaryota > Metazoa > Chordata > Chondrichthyes > Rajiformes > Rajidae > Okamejei > Okamejei kenojei. The sequence continues at coordinate 57,556,192 of CM069138.1, forward strand.
GCACTGGAGGAGCTGCATGCTGTGGTCAACAAACACCAGACGCCTTACCCCGAGGCATTTACCATCATAGCTGGGGACTTCAATAAAGCAAACCTTACGAAATCGCTCCCTAGCTTCCACCAACACGTCTCCTGCTGCACCAGAGGACAAAACGCCCTCGACCACTGCTACACCACCATCAAGAATGCCTATCGCTCTATCCCTCGTCTTCACTTCGGTAAATCCGACCATACCGCGGTGCTGCTTCTTCCTGCCTACAGACAGCAATTATAGAACGCACCCCCCCGAGGTGAGGACTGTACAGAGCTGGACGGGGGGGAGGGGGGCAGAGGAACAACTCCAGGACTGTTTGGAGTCTGTAGACTGGGCAATGTTCAGGGACTTGGCAACGGACCTGAACGAATATGCCACAGTCATTACAGACTTCTAAAAGAAATGTGTGGAGGACTGCATCGCTACAAAAACCTTCCGAGTGTTTCCCAATCAGAAGCCTTGGATAAACTTTGAGATCCGCTGATCTTCTGAAGACCAGACAGTGGTCTACAAGAAGTCCAGATACGACCTTGGTAAGGCCATCAAAAAGGCCAAAAGGGACTTCTGCTCCAAACTGGAGGATGAGACAGATGTTCGGCAGCTGTGGCGGGGCTTGAATACAATCACCTCATACAAGGCGAGATCAGGAGGCAGCTCGAATGTCGGCGTAGCATCACTCCCTGACGAGCTCAATGCGTTTTACGCACGCTTTGTTAGGGAAAACACTGATGTGCCTTCTCAAGCCCCCATTCGCTATGATGGAATTTCAGTCACAGTCACAGAGGCCGACATCAGGAAATCCTTCAGAGGGGTGAACCCTCGAAAAGCGCCTGGACCTGATGGCATACCCGGTCGTGTTCTAAAAACCTGTGCGGACCAACTAGCTGGAGTTTTTAACGGACATTTTCAACATGTCACTTCTGAGGTCTGGGTTCCCACCTGCTTTAAAAGCGCATCAATTGTATGGGTGCCCAAGAAGAGCAAGGTGACATGCCTCAATGACTATCGACCAGTGCACTAACATCAGTGGTGATGAAGTGCTTTGAGAGGTTGATCATGGCGCAAATCAACTCCTACCTTGAAAAAAACCTGGACCCACTGCAGTTCGCCTACCACCACAACAGATGTGATATCACTGGCTCTCCATTCCGCTCTGGACCACTTGGACAACAAAATCTCATATGTCAGGCTGTTATTCATTGATTACAGCTCGGCATTTAATACAATCATCCCCTCCAAGCTGGTTACCAAACTCGCAGAACTGGGTCTCTTAGCATTCCTGTGCAATTGGATCCTCAACTTCCTCATTCACAGACCACAGACTGTTCGTATTGGTGGAAATGTGTCAGCCTCGATAACATTCAGCATGGGAGCACCTCAAGGCTGTGTGCTCAGCCCCCTGCTGTACTCACTCCATCATCAAGTTCGCTGACGACACCATTGTTGTGGGACGTATCACTGATGGGGACAAGTCAGAGTATAGAAGAGAGATCGACCGACTGACCAAATGGTGCCAGCACAATAATCTGGCCCTCAACACCAGCAAAACCAAGGAACTGATTGTGGACTTTGGAAAGGGTAGGATGGGGACCCACAGTACCGTTTATATGAACAGGTCGATGGTGGAAAGGGTCAAGAGGTTCAAATTCCTGGGCGTGCATATCTCTGAAGATCTTTCCTGGTCCGAGAACACTGATGCAATTCTAAAGAAAGCACATCAGCGCCTCTACTTCCTGAGGAGATTACGGAGAGTCGGTATGTCAAAGGACTCTCTCTAACTTCTACAGGTGCACAGTAGAGAGCATGCTGACCGGTTGCATCGTGGCATGTTTCGGCAACTTGAGCGACCAGGAGTGGAAAAGACCACAAAAAGTAGTAAACACTGCCCAGTCCATCATTGGCTCTGACTTCTCTTTCATCGAGGGGATCTATCGCAGTCGCTGCCTCAAAAAGGCTAGCATCATCAAGGACCCACCATCTCAATCTGGTTTGGGAACAGCTCTGCCCAGGACAGGAAGGCTCTGCAGAGAGTAGTGCGTTCGGCCGAACGCACCATGGAAACTACACTCATCCCCCATGCAGGACCTATACACCAGGAGGTGCAGATCCAGAGCCAGCAACATAATGAGGGACCCCTTCCACCCCAGCAACTGTTCCAGCTGTTGCGGTCAGACAAGCGCCTCCGCTGTCACGCTGTGAAAACACAGAGGATGAGACAGAGTTTCTTCCCACCGGCCATCAGGACTGTAAACTCTTATCTCACCAGGGACTAATTTACTGTTGTGTTGTGTCTTTTTTAAAACAAATTCTAAAATGTAAATACTGGTTCTGTTCTGTTCTGTTGTTTTTGCCCAATCCGCAGTCATTGCCACTTTCATTTCACTGCACATCTTGTATGTGTAAGTGACAAAGTTGATTTGACTTGACTTCGACTCTGAGAGGTAACAGAGGGATTTGAAATCCAAATTGGTAACATTAAGCATCAAAACAGGAGTTAATGCTGAATGACCTCAAGATTTGACTTTTCTACATCTGGTCCAAGTTTGCAAGCCTTTTTACTATGATGGCATAGCTCGCGTAGCAAAGAATGTTTGCAAACAGGCATGTAGTTGCCATTTTGGATTCCTAAAGGCCATTATGATACTCAAAAAGTGCTGGAACTTGTCTCCTATGAGTTCAGGAAATGTTGAAATACTGAGAGACATATAGAGAGCATTATAGGCCTGGCACACAAAAAAATGTGGTTTGATATTTGCATGAGTTAGCCGAAGACTGAGCTGAACAGGAGTTGTGAAACTGGACATACCTGTTTTGGAATTACAGCTGCATTAACATAACATGGTTGTTAGGGCGTAGTCTATAGCAACCATTTCAGAGAGCTAATGTTTAGAAGGAGGTAAGGCTGAATGTTGATTTATTTATACATTGAACGCTTGTAACCCTTTCCTGACCATACATTGTTTTATGCACCAATTTTACAAACTGGAATCATGCACTTTTTTATCTACACTTTCTCAGTAAATGTAACGCTATATTACTGCAACTGCATTCTACACTCTGCTATTTTTCTCTTTGCACTGCCCAATGCACTTTTCTATGGCTTAATTGTAATATTATATGTAGTATGATTTGACTGAATAGCATTCAAGCATAGCTTTTTACTGTTCCTCAGTACATGTGACAATAATAAATCAATACCAATAGACTTGTAATGACACTTTGCTCCAACGCCTCCATTGATCACCCATTCACACTAGTTCTATGTTATCCCACTTTCTCATGCACCCCCTACACACTGGGGCAATTTTCATAGACAAATTAACTTACAAATCTTCATATCTGTAGGATGTGTGAGGAAACCGGAACATCTGGATATAACCCATGGGGTCATAGGGAGAATGTGAAAACTCCACACAGACAGCACCTGAGGTAACTCTACCAGCTGCGCCACTGTGCCACCCTGGTGACAACAAGGTAAGATTTCCCCACATTGTGCTAGGGAATCTATCTTTCTCTTCCATTGACTGAATCATCGTCTGTTAATTTCCCTCCACAGATGATGTCGAACTGTTGAGTTCCTTCAACAGTTTGTTTATTAATCCTATCAGACCTGGAGTAGGATTAGAGTCCTATTTGTTTTAATGGGGGATCTGTCTTGGAGATTGAGGAAAATTGGTTCATTAAATGCGTTTTTACTTATTTTAGATTAACATGGTGGCGCAGCGGTGGAGTTGCTGCTACAGGCGATTTTTCAGCGGACTGCCAAGTTGCCGGCAGTCGCCTGAAAAACCGGGAACTGGAACGGCGACTGTTAGAGTGGAACACACAAACATATCGCTTCTTTCACCAGTCCTGTCTAAAAAATTAACACGGTGCAAAGCCAAGGTGATACAGACACACACTGCGATGAACAGGAAGGTTGGCGCTGTAAAACGACGGCTAAAGCACAGTGTATGGTAAGTCCTTTAAATGAGAAGGTAAAGGGGGGGGGGGGGGGGAGAAGGGGGAGAAAGGGAGAGAAGGAGTGGAGACAACTTTAAGAAGCCAGAGATACACGGCAGACATTTAACATTACCGGTCGGTTATCCTTGGTTCTGAAAACTACTGCTTACCTTTTTTCCCCCAATGAGCCAATGAAATTCACCAGTCAGCACCGCTACAATCTACGAGAACCTCCAAGAACCTTCGACCTCCTGGCAACCCACTTGGAATCCTGGCAATCCACCTACGGCTCGCAAATTCTCGCTACTCTCCGTGGCGGCATCATTCTAGTCGCCACTAATTTTTCAACAAAATTCACAGCAACCATAATGAGGCCGCGACTAGTTCCCAGAATGCGGGAACTCCTCACGACCATGAAGGTGACTCCCTGGCAACCACCGGTGAACATGTGGTGACTGCATAGTCTCCTGCAGTTGCCTCAAAAGTCGCCTAAGTGGGACAGGCCCATTACAGCGCCAGGGACCTAGGTTTGATCCTTACTATGGGTGCTCTCTGTACCGAGTTTGTCGGTTCTCCCCGTGACTGCATACGTTTTCTCTGGGTGATCCGGTTTTTGCCCACACTCCAAAGACGTACGGGTTTGTATGTTAATTGGATTTGGTAAAAATTGTCCCTAGTGTGTAGCGTGTGCTAGTATAACAGGGATCGCTGGTTGCCACAGACTTGGTGGGCCAAAAAGCCCGTTTCTGCGCTGTATCACTAAAAATTAATGTTCTTTAATTATTTATGGCAATGTTAACATTTTTTAAATGTCATTGTCCAACTGAGTTAGGCCACTTTGAGGATGAGTGGGTGGGTTACCTGACACATTCCGTGCTATTCTGTTTTCATTTAACCTGGCCGTGTTACCGTCATGAAGAAGCAAGATGATCAGTGCCTGGAGACACAAGAGGCTGCAGATACTGGAATCTGGAGCAAAAGCAGACTGCTTGAGGAACTCAGCGAGTCAGGCAGTGTGTGGTGGGAACGGAATGGTTAACCTTTCAATTTGGAAAGGCTCAGTGCCTTCCTGCTTGCTCCTTCCACGGCCCCTCCTTGGGTGTTGTGCAGGCATCATGGATTTATGTGTTAGAGACAAAGTTGAAAGCTGTATCAAGAACATGCTTAGAATAGTCAGGTAGTGTGGATGGTGCATGCGGCATGGAAGGTGCATGGATGTGAAACTGCAGCAAATCCGAGGATAGGGGGGTCCAGTGTGTGTGGGAACAGGATAAAAAAATGTTGTGGGATGTGATGCAGTAGCGGTAGTGAGAGGAGGAAAGTGGGGAGTATTGTGAGCGTTGGTGGTGACAATATGATTGTGAACAGAGTAGCTGAAGGAAGGGATTTGTCAACTTTTCTCATTATTTGAGACCACTTTGAAAACCTGGCTCCGTACATTGATCTCTGCTTCTCATTCATGGATGTCTACATTCACTTTTCACCCTGTTACAAGCCTCTGAGAAAAGCCCCCAAGAATCTTACTCGCAACCCAAGTGGACAACTTTATTTTCTACTTTACAAGTGCAATATGCGACCATGCTATTAATCTTCTTTATGCAACAATAGGGACGTCCAAGTTGTGACCCCACACATCAACTCCCAGGAAAGGTAGTTACTGTATTCAACCAGTAAGCATTAAGGTAGATCAGGAAAAACATTGGCCCATAGTACTGAGGCTCAGTTACAAAATCAAGGGATCTTTTGTAAACAGGAATATGTCGCATTGTTTGTGAATACTTTTGAATCTCCCTGAATTTCTAGGCTCATTATATAATGTATCCTGATGCTTTTACATTTGATGGATAAGTAGCTCCAGTCTTGTGGGAGAGCTGGACATAGAATCATTTGCTATACAAAATCAACTAAAACTGGTTCCCTTACTCTAATGATATAACTCATACACACATTTTTAGGGGTCTACAGTCGTTCTGGCAGGTTGGGCAAGTGCAGATGGTTCATGCAACAGAGATTCAAACTATAAGTGCTCAAAGAAAACAATGAAACCAGAATGCCTTTGCAATTTGGAAGCACTGCTTCATCTATCCCCAAAGCTCATGGCACAAGCAACACAAAGATCTTTCTCACCAAAAACTTTCTTGAACACCCCACGGTTTCTGTGTGAATAAAAGGCAACGAGAGAGTGGGATCGATGGAGAGTAATATGGCAGGCAGCAATAGTCAGCAAAACAATCACACAATTTGTCTTTCATCTCTCCTTTGCCTAAGTCTTGAAATAACTCCACAGTAAAACTGATTTATTTTCTATTTTGTACATTTTATGTACCACATGCAACGTTCAAAAAACAATTAGACAGGTACATGGGTAGGACAGGTTTAGAGGGAAATAGGCCAAATGCAGGCAGGTGGGACTAGTGTAGATGGGACATGTTGGTCAGTTTCAGCAAATTGGGCTGAAGAGCCTGTTTCCACGCTGTATGACTCTATGACACTCTCTGTGGTCTTTTCAACCAGAGACTGGGTGGCTGCTTTGCTGAATTCCAGCATGGAGGGGCCGCCAAGAACAATAAGGGATCTGACATATAGGGGGGGTTGCCGAGAACAGAGGGACGGGGAGGTGGGGGAGAAAGAGGGGGGACTATATTGAATACTTGTCGGTGCCTTTTACATGACGAATCTCACATACTTTTAATGTATGCAAACAAAGAATCTCACTGTACACTTAACGATAGAGTATCAATGAATCAAACGTATCAATCATTCTGCAACTATCTTCTCCTTTGCTCCAACTATTGTACTGTACCTTGGTACATGTGACAGTAATAAACCTAAACCATATTCCCAGATGTTTAACAAACTCAACACTGACATTATTTTCCATGTTCCATATCCATGGTCCAGAGCATCCTGAACCGCTGCCTGATCCAAAGTTCTCCAGCATTTGTGTTTTGTTTGCTCTTCCTCCGCTGAAAAAGCATTGCTGCACGTTAAAATGTCTCCAAAGATGCACAACTTTATTAATCAAAACTACAACATAAGGAAATCCTTTGCAGTGTAGACAGGCAAGACAGTACAAGTTTTCCAAGATTTACTTGTGGGTGTGTCCCATAGGTATTCAAAGCATTGTTCTTCTAGCAGTTTATTTGAGGCAGTGCATTTTGATTTTTTTTCAGGAAGACAAATTAACATTCAGCTTTTAACTTCAATTGGTACTGACATGTAAAGTTATCCCAGTACAGCATAAAGAGACATTCCAGAAGATGGAGGGTCAGGCAAAATACATGCATTTATAAATGCAAACCTATTCAGTGTGATGATCTAATACAGCAACTTAGCTATACGTTTTACCATGGGAAAAAATTGCAATCGTAGTAAGACATTCTTGTGAGTTAGAATGGAAGAAGTCATGTGCATGCTTCCACAAGTAAGTTTCCTCCCCCTCGCAATCCTGTGCCCATCCCTATATCAATGTTCATCCAGATTCAAGATAGCACAGATAAGATGGGCAGATTATTATTATTTTTTTAAACTGGAGAGGCTAGAAATAAAATAAGATAAAAGTAAACAGAAAATGTTGAAAATACTCAGCAGGTTAGCAGCATTTGTGGCAAGAGAAACAGTTGCCTGACCCACTGAGTTACTCCAGCACTTTGTGTCTTTTCTGGGTAAACCAGCATCTGGATTTCCTTGTTTCCACATTTTAGATTTGGAACCCTTCGTCAGAACTGTGTATTCAAGAGGCTATTCCATATTCTGTTGGTTAGTTTACAACCCAATGCTCTGAACATGGAATTTTACAGTTTCAGGTAACCCATCTGTTCCTTTCCAACTCTTATCAGTCTCGTTGTTGGCTTTTGTCGTTGTCTAACATGTTGGACGCAAAACGCAAAGCGCAGCTTTCCACCTCCGGTACCGGGATGCGAAACATCAACTGCAGGTGCGATGGAATGATGTCCTGTTGGAACACTGCATACCGCCAAAGTACCTAAGTGTGGTCCTCGATCGCACGTTATCATATCACCAACATGTTGAGCAAACCATGGGAAAGGTCAACACCCGGAACAATGTCGTCGAAAAATTGGGAAACAGCTCATTTGGAAGTGACCCAACAACAATCCGCACTGCAGCCCTGGCGCTCTGTTTCTCATTGGCAGAATATGCAAGCCCCATCTGGAGCCGCTCTAAACATGCACGCAAGGTGGACTCTGTATTGAACACTGCCTGCAGGAAAACCACAGGATGCCTGAAGCCGACAAAGGTTAATCATCTGTACGAGCTGGCTGGCATAGATGAACCATCTCGAAGACGTAATCGGGCAGCAGCAGTAGAACGTTTCAATGCGGAAACAGACCCCCGTCACCCCTTGCACAATCACCAACATGCCAAGAAACGCTTGAAGAGTCAGAACAGCTTCATGGAACTAGAGCCAACCGTGCCAGGCACCAAAACCAAACAACAGATGGCACCAGGACGCCACCTGCCTTATACTACCTGGAAATCCCTGAACCGCCTCCGCACTGGAGTGGGACGTTGCGGACTCAACCTAATGAAGTGGGGCTTCTCGGACTCTTGACAAGTGCAACTGTGGAGAGGTACAGACAATGGTCCACCTACTGACTTGCAGCGGAGAGGTATGCACTGTGGACGATCCCCGCAGAAGGACAGATGTGGCACTGGCTGTGGCAAAGCGATGGCAGAACGTCGTCTGACACATGAGTGAAGCAAACCAATCTAGTTGGAGTCTCTCTCCCCTTTTTTCTCTTTGATCATCGTATAACATCCATCTTCTACCTGGCTCTCTCTGTCCATCATTCCCCTCCTCATCTTGTTCATCCACCACCTTCTGTCCCACTGCCCCTGCTCTAATATATATTGGCCATCTTTTCTCTCCCCCACCCACAACTAACAAAGGGTCTTAGTATTGTTTTGAAATGTTAACAGATCCCTTTTGCTTCCCCCTGTGGGATTTGATCAGCTGTGTTGCTCCAGCAATTTATTTTTTGTCACAGTACTGGGAGGTTAGCTTTCAGTGGGAAAGAGGTTGGAGGCGGGATGAGGAGAACAAAGGAGAAATAGTTCAATATTAGACAAACCCACAAATGAGAGTGCCAGTGTAAAGAGCCTGTCCCACTTTGCGATTTTATGGGCGATGACGGGCATTAGTAACTGACGCCCGTATAATGTGGATAAATGTGAGGTTATCTACTTTGGTGGCAAAAACAGGAAAGTAGACAATAGTCTGAATGGTGGCCGATTAGGAAAAGGGGAGATGCAATGAGACCTGGGTGTCATGGTACATCAGTCATTGAAAGTAGGCATGCAGGTGCAGCAGGCTGTGAAGAAAGCAAATGGTATGTTAGCATTCATAGCAAAAGGATTTGAGTATAGGAGCAGGGAGGTTCTACTGCAGTTGTACAGGGTCTTGGTGAGACCACACCTGGAGTATTGTGTACAGTTTTGGTCTCCAAATCTGAGTAAAGACATTCTTGCCATAGAGGGGGTACAGAGAAGGTTCACCAGACTGATTCCTGGGATGTCAGGACTTTCATATGAAGAAAGACTGGATAGACTCGGCTTGTATTCTTTGTCTTTATTCTTTGGAGCGCAGAAGGTTAAGGGGGGACTTGATTGAGGTCTTTAAAATGATGAAAGGGATAGACAGAGTTGACGTGGATAACCTTTTCCCATTAAGGGTAGGGAAGATTCAAACAAGAGGGCATGACATGCGAATTAAGGGACGGATGTTTAGGGGTAACGTGAGGGGGAACTTCTTTACTCAGAGGGTGGTGGCTGTGTGGAATGAGCTTCCAGCAGAAGTGGTGGAGGCAGGATCGATTTTAACATTTAAAAGTAAAGTGGATAGGTATATGGACGGGAAGGGAATGGAGGGGTATGGTCTGAGTGCAGGTAGATGGGACTAGGGGAAAACAAATGGTCGGCACGGACTGGAAGGGCCGAGAAGGCCTGTTTCCGTGCTGTAATTGTTATATGTTATATGTACCCGCTAGAATTAAGAAGATTGAGGGGGGATCTTATAGCAACTTAAAAAATTCTTAAGGGGTTGGACAGGCTAGATGCAGGAAGATTGTTCCCAATGTTGGGGAAGTCCAGGACAAGGGGTCACAGTTTAAGGATAAGGGGGAAATCTTTTAGGACCGAGATGAGAAAAACAGAGTTTTCACACAGAGAGTGGTGAATCTGTGGAATTCTCTGGCACAGAAGGTAGGTGAGGCCAGTTCGTTGGCTATATTTAAGAGGGAGTTAGATGTGGCCCTTGTGGCTAAAGTGATCAGGGGGTATGGAGAGAAGGCAGGTACGGGATACTGAGTTGGATGATCAGCCATGATCATATTGAATGGCGGCGCAGGCTCGAAGGGCCGAATGGCCTACTCCTGCGCCTATTTTCTATGTTTCTATGTTTCTATGGCATGCGACAGCATAGAACAGCCGTCAAGCGGCGTCAATGTATGTCCACCCGCGACACGATGCGGCAAGCACGGCAGGTTGCGTCATCTGGGGCAACATCGCAACGCATCTGGACGCATCGTTGTCACATAGTGACGCATGGTGACGCATCATGACGCACAATAAATTAGCAAAGGCAATGACCGTGCATCACTGTGCGTCACCACACATCACCCGTACGTCATCATGCGAAAGGGCGCACGACAAGATAAGACACGTAGATATCGCGCGAGGATTTTGAACATTCCAAAATCCTGGGGCGGCAGGGAGACACCGCGTGTCACACATGGTGCACTACAAGCGTCACCACGCGTTACAACCAGACCACGACTTGACAACCTCTTTTCAGGCTGTCACCTAAAATGTCGCCGAAGTGGGACAGGCCCTTAAGAGTTGAGAGTGTTTTATTGTTATATGTCCCAGACAGGACAATGAAATTATTACTGGCGGCAGCACAATAGAATATGTAAACGTAGTACATAACGGGCAGAAAAATAAGTTCAGTGTCTGTATATACACATGCACACATACTCAATAAATACACAAATAGAGTGCAATAATAATAATCTGTTGTAGTTCAGAGCTTATTTGTTGTCGTGTTTAATAGCCTGATGGCTGTAGGGAAGAAGCTGTTCCTGAACCTGGACGTCACAGTTTTCAGGCTCCTGTACCTAGCGATGTAACAAAACCTACCTTCAGCAGCGCTGCAGATTTGTCTCGGGCTGTGTGCGTGACTCCGGTGCCTTTGGGGGGGGGGGGGGGGGGGGGGGGCGGGATTAAAATGCAGATTTGTATTGCTTGTCGGAGAGGGATTTCCTCGGGCTTCTAATCGAGGAAGAAAAATCGATCGGACTTCCGTTCCCGTTTTTTTTTAAAATCGCTGGACAATTTAATAGTTGGATTAAAGTAAAAAGCGACTTCTAATGCCCTCAACGCCTTCAACGTGACGGATCGTAATATCAGGCCAAAACAAAGGGTAAGTCATGTATTTCACATATAATCTTGCTTCTTGGAGTGGCTTTAGTCTAATTTTACGATGCGTAAAATGTTGGCAGGCAAAGACATGGCCGAATCGTTTGAATCCCCAAACGATTCGGCCATGTCTTTGCCTGCCAATATGGGATTAAAATTCACGGCAACGTTCCAATCGATCGCATTCCAGAAACACCCACTCGCAAGATGATTAAAATTCTCTTTTTCTTTGTCAATCATGTCATAAATTGTCTATATTTTGTGTTATTGTCTATTCATAATCAATATTTTTATATTAAATATCCACAACAGTTTTAGTCACATGTATTGTGCAAAAAATAATAATTTTGATTATATTGAGAGTGGATGTTTCTAGATTAATTTATGGGAATTGAACATTAAATTCCTTCCATTTGGCAAATAGGTTCATGACAGTGAGATTTAAAAATCATGTTATATTGTGAATTCTTGTCTGAATGGGATTAGTTTGTTATTTGGATACTTAGGCTATTAAAAACATTTAGCCTTTTCTTAAGAAATGGATAGATTGTTAGATATAGTAATTGAATTTAGATGCATTTAATTGATTTTATGAAACTGATGAATATTTTTTGTTGGGTATTTACTATTTGTTTTAGCGTTTAACTTTATCATTTCTACCTTTTTTCTAAAACTGCAAATAATAACTTGTTTCTGTTAATGCTGTTCAGTGTTTTTTTTCCTTTACATTTTAAACAGATGTCTCCGAAGAAGAAATGCAAATTTGTCAATCCAAATGTCCATCAAAAGAGACTGATTTAGACAGCATTCGTAGAGATTATCCGAATTTGGACTACTCCAAATGTGATGATCTACTGGATATTCTTAATGGGAAAGTAGTGGGCAGAAAGGCATGTCATGCGTGGTTTGAAGAGCAAAAACTTTGAAAAGTTGAGGAAAAACTAGGTGTACAGAGTTACTTATTGGTTACAATCTGAGGAGTATGATGATGCTACTGATTATGATATGCCAATGTACCTGCTAGCAACTGATCTTCTCCATAAAGACTTGGTCTATTACTAGAAATTGTAATTTATTTACCTATCTGTTATGCACTTACAGAATATAATACAATAATATTAAAGTTCTGATCTTGAGAATATCACATTTTTGAATTTTCAAGACAGTCTGGATGTTTATTACTATTTCCGTCACAACGGTCAATTTTGTAATTAGCTACAATTAGGTAACTAACTAATCATATGCTTTAATTTAAGGTAATCCAGGTTAGATGTTTCATATTTGTTTCAGAATGCTTCAATCTATAATAACTGAAAATTTCATTCAGTTCTCTTAATTTTTAAGAAAGTCGAGGACAGTCAAAAGCCCATAATTACAGCTTTTGTGTTAAGTCAATGGAAAAGCAATAGGGAACAAGATGCTAATTTCTGAGTTTGAAAATGGCCATAACTTTTTTTAACACTGAAGATATGAAAGTGAATTAGGTATCAAATTAAACTTCTTTTTATGCTTTATCTGATGGCATAAATTGCAGACTTGATTTTTAAAATCTCAACATTTTGTAATATTGCTACTGTACCTTTGTCCTGTGGTGTGGGTCTTTGATGATGTTGGCTGTCTTTTTGAGGCAGTGACTTCAATAGATACCTTCAATGGTGGGGAGGTCAAAGCCGGTGATGGACTGGGCAGTGGTCACAACTTTTTGCAGTCTTTTTTTCCGCTCCTGGACGCTCAGGTTGCTGAACCAGGCCATGATGCAACCAGTCAGAATGCTCTCGACTTTGCAACAATAGTAATGCTCTCTACGAATATTCTCAACAGTCAGTATTATGATATCTACTGTGCTACTGCGTATCAGTTTGTTATTGGTTCATTGTTGTCACCAAGATACAGTGAAAAACTTAGCATGCAATTACAGTCAAATAGTAACATACATGATTACAATCTAACCATACATGAGTACAACAGGTAGTGCAAATGGAGAAAGGAAACAGTGTGCATAATATAATGCATCCTCTGCTTAGAGAGCTCTTTTCAAGAGTCTGATAATAGGAAAGAGGCTGTTCTTGGATCTGGTGGTATGTGCTTTCAAGCTTTTGTATCTTCTGCCCAACAGGAGAGGGGAGAAGAGTGAATGGCCGGGGTGTGGATTGTCCTTGGCTACTTTCCTGGGGAAAGTAATTTGGGGGAAAGGGAGGCTGGTTCGGGAGGACAGGGCTGCATCCACAACTCTGAGCAACTTCTTGCGGTATGGGGCAAAGCAGCTACCTAACCAAGTTATGATGCACCCCAAAATGATGCTTATCACAGGCTTCTGTTCAAGGATTGTACAAATTTCCACCATTAAAGTAAAAGACATTTGCCTAATTTTGGGACAATATTCTTTCCACGCCTTAAGATGTAAATTATCAGTCCAAGTCAAGTCAAGTCAAGTTTATTCATCACATACACATACGAGATGTGCAGTGAAATGAAAAGTGGCAATGCTCGCGAAACAAACAAACAAACAAACAAACTACAAACAGAATGGAACAGAATCACATATTATTTTACATATTACATATTGTGGGAGGAAGGAAAAAGGAAAAAAAACAGCAATTTTGAAAAATCAGTAGAATGGTACAGTAAAGTTAGTCCCTGGTGAGGTAGGAGTTTACAGTCCTAATGGCCTCTGGGAAGAAACTCCTTCTCAACCTCTCCATTCTCACAGCATGGCAATGGAGGCGTTTGCCTGACCGTAGCAGCTGGAACAGTCCGTTGCAGGGGTGGAAGGGGTCTCCCATGATCTTGTTGGCTCTGGAATTGCACCTTCTGATGTGTAGTTCCTGCAGAGGGGCGAGTGAAGTTCCCATCGTGCATTTGGCCGAATGCACTACCCTCTGCAGAGCCTTCTTGTCCTGGGCAGAGCAGTTCCCAAACCAAATTGTGATATTTCCGGACAAGATGCTTTCCACAGCCGCTGAGTAGAAGCACTGGAGGATCCTCAAAGACACTCTGAATTTCCTCAAAAGCCTGAGGTGATAAACGCTCTGTCTTGCCTTACTCACGAGTGCTGCAGCGTGTGATGTCCATGTCATATCCTCAGAGATGTGGACTCCCAGGTATTTAAAACAGCTCACCCTATCCACAGTATCCCCATTTATCCTCAATGGTGTGTACGTCCTCGGATGATGTGCCCTCCTAAAGTCTACAATCAGCTCCTTAGTTTTTTTGATGTTCAAGAGGAGGCTGTTGTCCTGACACCAGAGTGCCAGATCAGCTGCCTCCTCCCGGTGGGCCTTCTCATCGTTGTCTGAGATCAGGCCCACCACTACAGTGTCATCAGCAAACTTGATTATCAAGTTGGAGCTGAACCTAGCCACACAGTCACGTCTGTACATGGAGTACAGTTGGGGACTGAGGACGCAACCCTGGGGGGGATCCTGTGCTCAAAGTGAGGGACTTTGATGTATTTCTCCCCATCTTGACTACCTGGAGTCCAGGACCCAGGCACACAGGGGGTGTTGAGCCCCAATTCCAGTAGCTTCTTGGCTAGTCTGGTGGGGACTATCGTGTTGAAGGCTGAACTGAAGTCTATGAACAGCATCCTCATGTAGCTCCCCTTCTGGCTGTCAAGATGAGAGAGGGTGGTGTGCAGAACCTGGGAGACCGCATCGTCCTTGGATCTGTTCAGACGGTATGCGAATTGTAATAGGTCCATGTTGCGAGGGAGGAAGGCACAGATGTTTTTCTTCACCATCCTCTCAGAGCATTTCATGACTACCGCAGTGAGGGCCACTGGACGGTAATCATTCAGACAGGCTGGGGAGGTATTTTTAGGTACCGGTACAATGATGGATCTTTTGAAGCAGGCAGGGACCACGGACTTGTCCAGGGAGAGGTTGAATATTGTCGTGAGCACCGGAGCTAGCTGCATAGCACAGGACGTAAGTACTCGCCCCGAGATGCCATCGGGGTCTGCAGCTTTCCTCATGTTCACCTGTGTCAGAGCCCTCCTCACGTCATGCTCAGACAACAAGAATGTGTGCACATCCCCAGTGATGGACCTCCCTTCAGCTTCGATAGCCAGCCTGCTGACGGTATTTTCTGTTAGTCGGCAGACCTGGGGTGATGTTGCCCCTCTCGAAACGACCGTAGAAGGAGTTCAGGTCATCAGCTAGGGAGGTGCCGGCACTTATGGATGGGGGGGGGGAGGGGGTTCTCCAGTAGTTGGTTACAGTCCGTAGCCCCTGCCACAGGCATCAGGTGTCCTGCTGCTCCATCTGTGACTCCATCTTGTCCCTGTACCTACTTTTTGAGTCCTTCATTGCCCTTCGCAGTCAGTAGGACTCTACCTTGTAGACGTCCATGTTTCCGGATGCCAGGCCAGAGTTGTAGGCAGCGGTGCGAGCATTCAAGGCAACACGAACGGACCTGTCCACCCTGTCGAGACCAAACTCTTGTTATATGTATGCTCACATTTTGCGCTGTTAAGATTTTTTTTTTGCAGGACTGGAGTATATGTAGCTGACCCCAGAAATCCACTGCATTGTGGGTGGGATTGCCTTTCCTGCTATCTAGCCCACCGGCGATCATTCCTTAGCTTCAGTTAACTCAGTCAGCATTATACTTATCAAAGTCCCACTGAAATAACATCACTGTGTTATAGTTATAGTTCTAAGGTTATCACTGTACCTAGTTTCTCATTTACATTCTCCCTCTACTCATCAATGCTGGATGCAGAAGAGTAGAGGTAATTCAGATGCTAAGCACTGCAACATGGCTAGTAATGATACAACAGGACTGATGTGATGTTTTTGAACATGGATAGGCATCATTCTGGTAGACAGTGCTGCAACTGGCAATGAAACATGATCTTGCTGCACTTTATCCTAGGTCCGAAAACCTAGTAAATGGGCAGTAATTCTGTGGAGAAAACCACTTCTGGTTTATTTAGATAGTGTATTTGTGAGGGAAGACGAGAATCGCTGAATTTTCATCTGCAGATAGTGCAGACAGAGGCGTGGACCTCTCGTTCACCTGAGATACAAGAAACTGCAGATGCTGGTGTACAAAAAAAGACACAAATTGCAGGAGTAATTCAGCGGATCAGCCTAACCTGTTGAGTTACTCCCGCACTTTGTGGCTATAGTTCACCTCCCTGTTCAGTCATGGGTTTATGCTGCATGCCAAAGAAGGTGGAGCAGGTGCAGTGAAGTTTATAGCTGAGAAACAGGCTAATTGGCCCATTTGTGTTGGCTCTTTGAAAGAGATTTCCAATTAATCTCATGTCTTTGTTCCTTCACTGTAGCTCTGCGATATTTTCCTTTACAAATCAATGTAATCTCCCAGATATATTGGGGCTGGAGACGGCTCAATTTAATTTATCCTTCCAAACAGGCAACATTCGAAAACACAGAGCAAGTGAAAACGGTATTAAAATAGGTAGAGCATTACAGGCACACAGCAAAGATTATACGCAGCAGTTAAAAACCCTGCTGTGAGAGCACTGCCATCGCAAACAGTTGGAAGCTACTCTGTAGAGTGCTCAGCAAGAAGAGAAGTGGCATGGACAAAGGAGGTCTGTAGCTGTATTTGTATTGACAAACGACCCACAACCACAGAAACTGGATTAGGGCCCATAGGAGATTTGCTATGCTGCAAACATGTCAGGATTTGACAGTTTTGGTGAAGGCATGTTTGAACAGTGAGACATGGGCTAAAAATGCTGAAATTACCAGTGACACAATATCCTGTAAATGTCTAGTATTCGCTCTCTTCCAGGAACTCTCTTTCGTAATCCTCAGAGCAGGAAGGAGCTTCCGTTCCACAGGGCCCGAGATGTACAGAAGTGGGAATTCTCCCAGCTCTTGTGAGTCCCACGAGGCTCAATGAGTATTTATCTCGGACTCTGAGACACTGCCCATTTTGCTGGGGAATAAAAAAGTGCAATTTTGGGGTTCAGCAAAGAAAGCCAACAATTTGTATTTTAGGCTTGGGCCTCCCTTTCTGTGCATGATGGAAAATTATCCACTCTGCCACCCCCTCTCTTCAGCCCTGATCAATTTCGCAGCATACCACTGGTTGTCATAATTAGATTCCATTTCACTGGCGTTAGAGATCCCAGAAGGAATAAAGAAGGTGCAACCTGGAAACTAATGGGCTCAACATGGATATTACAAAAATCCTATGCACTGTGCTAGAACTACTCAAGCATGTACATGGAAAAGTCTCCAACTGGGTCTACTCAAGAAGATCAGAACCACATACAGCCCATTATGGAGTACATTTGTGATGTACAAATCCTATTGTGAAATATTTGCTTCATATTTTCTTGTTGATGGGATCTTGGTTTGCTTATGAGAATAAATCTGCTCTTTTTTTTTGCAATAGCATCCAACTTTAATGAAACATCTGCAAACTTCAAAAGGACTTGAATACTTTCTAGTTCTGGATTCACTGAATCCACAAACCTTCCCTCCCCTAACTGACAACTAACGACTTTATTTAGTACTGTGAGCAACTTAGAAGTGAGACAGGTTGTGTCTATAGCAATCGGCTGCAGTCTGCTGGGTTTTACTGCTGTTGCTCTGGCTTAATGAAGAGTGGGTTGGAAGAGGATATTGGGTAGTGAATAATCACTAGATACTTATTATTATCTTTATGGAACCTACATTACGATAACTTTCCAGCTTCTGTGAAAGTTATCATTCAAGGGATAGCACTTATTTGCTTGAGTGAAACATTTTATGTGGATTCAGAAATTACACTTGCCAATATATGCAGATTACGTTTACTGTAATATAACAATATGGAAATAAAGCAGTTCCTTTACATTTATAATTCAGGTAATTTCTATGATTTATGGGATTAAAATACATTTGCATGATATAGCAAGGCAAAGCTGCACTATTCATTTGCTTTGGAGGATGGGATGCGGCTAAAGAGTTTACTCTAGCTGTTAAAGAAGGAACTGCAGATGCTGGAGAATCGAGGGCACACAAAAGGCTGGAAAAACTCAGCGAGGACGGGATGCGGCTAAAGAGTATACTCTAGCTACAGGCAGGAACTAATACTCGTGAACAAATAATAGGCTGCTAGACCTACTGAATGAATCGCAGGTTCTCGGATACTGCACCACAGGCCCTGTTCGAATTGATTGAAAGATAGATCAGAGACACAGGTCCTTCAGCCCATTAAGTTCACGCCGACCATCAATCTCCCATTCACGCTGCACACTAGGGACAATTTTACAGAGGCCAATTAACCTATTAATCCTCATGTGTTTTTGATGGTGAAGGAAACCTACAGGGAGAAAATTCAAACCCTGCACAGACAGCACCCGAGGTCAGGATCGAACCCGGGTTACTGACGTGATGAGGCAGCAGCTCTACCAGCTGTGCCACCCTGGGCTTGGAATGGAACAGGAAGAAGGCACTGTATTCTCCACTGGAGCAGAAAGATCTCCAGCTCAGCGCACATGTACTGAATTTCCAGCTACTGCCAGCCATTCTTTCTATGTCCCTTCACTCCAAATAATTATCCTTCTGTGTCCATCTTGGACAGTTGCACTTACAAATTGAACTTAAGGAAGTGGGGGCTAGCATTCCAGAATCTGCCTGAATTTTACCTGACCCCAATAAGCACCTTCCATCTCCCAAAATTCCACAGTCTAAAATGATACATTGGAATGTAGCAAATTTAAGGAAGAAAATAGTTGGCCTTACAACAGTATTGGGGAGAATGCTGGAACCTATTATTATTATTATGGAATGGTAACAAGACGTGTTTAAAATAGCAATAGGATTGGGCAGAGTCAACATGGATTTATGAGAGAGATTTCTGTAAAGTTTTGCATCATTGACAAGCTTTATTGCTTAGATATTTCATGCAGTGCATTTGGATTTTCAGAAGACTTTCAACAAAATGCAGATTATTAAACAAAATTTGTTTACAGGCATTGGGAATACTGGACAGGGAATTGGGAATACTGGACAGGGAATTGGTTATTGACACAAAACAGAAAGTAGGAATTAAAAGTTCTATTTTCAGTTGTGAAGCAATGCCCTGCAGGTGATAAAAAGATTGAAGCTGGAACACCGTCTACTCGTGATAAGTGCCACTGATTGAATGACATGATCTTGTGTAATCCACAAAGGACACAACGTGCTGAAGTAATTCTGTGGGTCAGGCAACATCTCTGGAGAACATGGATAGGTGATGTTGTGGGGAGAGAGCTGGAAGAGTGGTGAGAGTGGAAGAGGGGAGAATTGTGAAACCAGAGGAATGTATATCAGTGGAGGGGGGGAAGGGGGGAAAGCAGTAGCTATGGGTCCAAGTCCAGGTGGGGCACAGGGAAGAGTGGGGGAGGAGTAGGGGTGGGGGAACACAGGGTGAAGGGAAAGGTGGGGTTTGAGAGGTTTTGGTTAATTACCTAAAATTAGAGAATTCAATATTCATACTGTTAGACTGTAACCTACCCAAGCGGAGTATGAGGTGCTGTACCTACAGTTCGTGAGGGGAGTGGTTGACAATAGAGCATAGACAATAGGGGCAGGAGTAGGCCATTCGGCCCGTTGAGCCAGACCATCCCCAAGCAGTACCCCGTTCCTGCCTTCTCCCCAGATCCCCTGACTCCGCTATTTTTAAGAGCCCTATCTAGCTCTCTCTTGAAAGATTCCAGTGAACCTGCCTCCACCATCCTCTGAGGCAGAGAATTCCACAGACTCACCACTCTCTGTGAGAAAAAGTGTTTCCTCGTCTCCGTTCTAAATGGCTTACTCCTTATTCTTAGACTGTGGCCCCTGGTTCTGGACTCCCCCCAACATCGAGAACATGTTTCCTGCCTCTAACGTGTCCAAATCCTTAAGGGTTTGGGTTGGGAAGGGTTAAGTGAACCAAGGAGATACGGAGGGAGTAATCTCTATAGAAAACAGAAAGTGGGTGTGGATGTGAAGATGTGACTGGTGATGGAATCACATTGAAGATGGGTGGAAATGTCAGAGAATGGTATCTTGGTTGCTGAGGCTGGTGGGGTGAATGGTGAGGACCACGGAAACTCAATCCTGTATAGGGTTACTGATGATACTGAGCTGGATGGACAATTTGACCATAATAAGGATACCTTGAGATTTCTGTAAGATACAGACAAGTTAAATGAATGAGCAACAGCATGGCACAAGGAATATAAAGGGTGGAAATGTAAAGTAATCCAATTTGATAGAAGAAAATGGAAAGGTTAAATATATATTTTTTAAATGGTGAGAAATTGCAAGATTGGTATTTCAAGGGACTTTGGTACACAGATTACAGAGGTGCACTTTCTACATATAGTAAAAATAGACACAAAATGCTGGATTAACTCTGGTGGTCAGGCAGCATCTCTGGAGAAAATGGATAGGTGACGTTTCGGGTTGGGAGCCTTCTTCAGACTGAAGGAAAATGGTAAGCTTGACTTTCTTGTAAGAGAATTTGAGTATGAGAGTATACTCTCTTACAGACACCCTGCTTAAATATATATAGAGCCCTGGGAGACGACATTTTGAATATGTGGACAGTTTAAACGTGTTGGAGACATTCAAAACAGATGAAAGAAAAGCAAGTGGGTTCATGCATTGTCATTGAATTACAGATATTTATTTGTGGCAGATTGCCTTCCTGATGAGACTACATTGAAAAGACCTATTCACTATATAGAATTACAAGGTTGGCGGAAGGATACCACAGGTTTCACTGACATTGATATTGCTGGTCTCTCCATGGCATTGACATTGTGTGTCCCACTGGGGTGGTGACATTGACATTGCAGGTACCACCATGGTGCTTACTTGAAGTTGTCAGTCTGAGTATAGTACTTGTGTTGTCAGTCTCCCTAGTGACTTTGACATTGACTTTGTCAATTTTACTCGAGTGATCACATTAACGTTGCCGGTATCAGAAGGGCATTGCCAGTTTGTTTTGCAAGTTCTTGCCGTTCTTGACATGTAGCAATATCCGAAGGCTGCTCTTAAAGGGATACACCACAAAATACATAAGTCTTTACCAGCTACAGTACAGTATTGCTTTGAAAGAGAAGATGTTACAGTGATGGGTCAGGACAGATTGAGCAGGACAACTGGCGGGGACGCTGCCTGTAGTCAACAACGTGGAAGCTAATGGGAAAGCGATTGTAGGTAATGTCACGTTTAAACTAAAGGAAGGATGATGGGACCCAATGGAAGAAGACAGAGGGCCATAAAAGGAGGACAGAAACAAAAGGTAGAAGGGAGATAAGAAAAACAAACCTGAAAGCTTTCTGCATCAATGCGAGGAACATTCAAAATAAGATGGATGAATTGAATGCGCAGTTAATAGTTAAGGGATATGATATAGTTGAATTACGAAGGCATGGCTTCAGGGTAACCAAGGCTGGGAGCTAAACATGCATGGGTATTCAATATTCAGGAAGGATAGACAGAAAGGAAGAGGAGGTGGGGTGGCATTGCTGGTTAAAGATGAGATTAATGCGATAGCAAGGAGAGACATTAGCTTGGATACTGTAGAATCGGTCTGGGTAGAACTGCGAAATAGCCAAGGGCAGAAAATGCGTTGGAGTTATATACAGACCACCAAATAGCGGTCTGGAAGTTGGAGATAGCATCAAGCAGGAAATTAGGGATGCGTGTAGCAAAGCTACGGTGGTTATCATGGGTGACTTTAATCTACATATACATTGAGCCAACCAAATTAGTAACAGTGCTGAGGAGGAGGATTTCCTGGAATGTATACAGGATGGGTTTTTAAATCAATATGTCGAGGAACCAACTAGAGGGCAGGCCATCCTGTACTGGGTATTGTGTAAGATGAAGGATTAGTGCAAGCCCCCTTGGGCAACAGTGACCATAATATGGTGGAATTCTGCAGTAGGATGGAGAGTGACATGGTTAATTCAGAGACTGGGGTCCTGAACTTGAATAAAGGAGACTTTGAAGGTATGAGATGGGAATTGGCTAGGATAGACTGGCAAATTATACTTAAAGGGTCGACAGTGGAGATGCAATGGCAAAGATTTAAAGACTGCATGGATGAACCACAGAAATTGTTCATCCCTGTCTGGTGAAAAAATAAAACTGGGAAAGTGGCTCAACCGTGGGTGACAAGGGAAGTCAAGGATAGTGTTAAATCCAAGGAAGAGGCATACAAATTGGCCTGAAGAAGCAGCAAACCAGAGGACTGGGAGAAATTTTGAACTCAACAAAGGAGGACAAAGGGGTTAATTAAGAGGGGGGAAAAAGAGCATGAAAGAAAGCTTGCGGGGAATATAACAACTAGCGGTAAAAGTTTCTTTAGCTATGTAAAAAGGAAAAGATTACTGAAGACGAATATAGCTCCCTTACAGTCAGACAGGTGAATTTATAATGGGGAAACAAGGAAATGGCAGAACAGTTAAACAAGTACTTTGGTTCTGTCTTCACTAAGGAAGGCACAATCTCCCGGAAAAACTAGGGGACCGAGGATCTAATGGGAGGGATGAACTGAAGGGAATCCACATTAGCCAGAAAGTGGTGTAAGGTAAACTGTTGGGACTGAAGGCAGATAAATCCCCAGGGCCTGATGGTTTGCATCCCAGAGTACTCAAGGAGGTGGCCCTAGAAATCATGGCTGCATTGATGATCATTTTCCAATGTTTTCTCGACTCTGGATCAGTTCCTGTGGACTGGAAGGTAGCAAATGTAACTCCACTTTTTAAGAAAGGAGAGAGAGAGAGAAAATGGAGTATTATAGAGCTGTTATTACATCGGTTGTGGGGAAGATACTGGAATCGATTATTAAAGATGTTATAGCAGCATGTTTGGAAAGCAGTGACGGAATCGGTCAAAGTCAGCTTGGATCTATGAAGGGGAAATCATGCATGACTAATCTTTTGGAAAATTTTGAGGATGTAACAAGTAGAATGGATGAGGGGGAACCAGTGGATGTGGTGTATCTGGACTTTCAAAAAGCCTTTGACAAGGTCCCACGCAAGAGATTAGTGTGCAAAATTGGAGCACATGGTATTGGGGGTAGGGTATTGACCAAAGATCGTATAGGATCTTTGGTATTGACATGGATAGAGAACTAATTGGCAGACAGGAAGCAAAGAGTAGGAATTAACGGGTCCTTTTCAGAATGGCAGGCAGTGATTAGTGGGGTGCCGCAATGCTCGGTGCTAGGACCCCAGTTGTTTACAATATATTTTAACGATTTAGACGAGGGAATTACATCGCTAAATTTGCGGATGACACAAAGCTGGGTGGAAGTGTGAGCTGCGAGGAGGATGAGGCTGCAGGGTGACTTGGATAGGTTGGGTGAGTGGGCAGAAGCATGGCAAATGCAATGTAATGGCAGATGCAGCATTATGTGGATAAATGTGAGGTTATCCACTTTGGTGGCAAGAACAGGAAGGCAGATTATTATCTGAATGGTGTTAGTTTAGGAGAAGCAGAGGTTCAATGAGCTGGGTGTGCTTGTACATCAGTCACTGAATGTAAGCATACTGGTACAGCAGGCAAGGAAGAAAGCTAGTGGCCTTCATTGTGAGAGGATTTGCGTTTAGAAGCAATGAGGTCCTACTGCAGTTGTACAGGGCCCTAGTGAGACTGCACCTGGAGTATTGTGTGCAGTTTTGGTCTCCTAATTTGGGGAAGGACATTATTGCTATTGAGGGAGTGCAGCGTAGGTTCACCAGGTTAATTCGCGGGATGGCGGGAATGACATATGATGAAAGAATGGGTCGACTGGGCTTGTAAGGCAGGTACGGGATACTGAGTTGGATGATCAGCCATGATCATATTGAATGGCGGTGCAGGCTCGAAGGGCCGAATGGCCTGCTCCTGCACCTAATTTCTATGTTTCTATGTATTCACTGGAATTTAGAAGGATGAGGGGATCTTATAGAAACATGAAATTCTTAGAGGATTGGACAGGATAGATACAGGAAAAATGTTCCCGATTTTCCAGAATCAGGGGTCACAGTTTAAGAATAAGGGGTAGGCCATTTAGGATTGAGATGAGCAAAAAAGGTTTCACCCGGAGAGTTGTGAATCTGTGGAATTCTCTGCCACAGATGGCAGTGGAGGCCAATTCACTGGATGTTTTCAAGAGAGAGTTAGATTTAGCTTTTAGGGCTAAAGGAATCAACGGATATGGGGAATAAGCTGGAACGGGGTACTGATTTTGGATGATCAGCCATGATCATATTCAATGGCGATGCTAGTTCGAAGGGCCGAATGGCTTTGTCCTGCACCTATTTCTATGTTTCTATATAAGAGTTATGTTCATTCCACAACAGGACCACAAACGTCCTCCTGGTTCCTGATAGGTGGTTACCAGGGAATCGCTGGAAGGACATGATTAGCAGTATTGTAGATCACAAGGATGGTTGTCTAAGGCTATAACAAATTATGAATCCATTGCAGAGTTGCACAAAATTGAAAATGGATTTTAATCATGAGATATGCGAGATCTTTGCATTTTGCAAAGGTAAGACATATACAGTACATGGAAAGGTCTTAGAGAGTGTTGATGGACAGACAGAACTTGGTGGATAAGGTGATGAAGAAGGCATATGGGGTACATGCCTTTGTCAGCTGGAGTATGGAATATAAGAATTGAGATTTCATATTACTGCTTTATAAAACATTTTAGCTAGATTGCACCTGGAGTGGTTGTCACACCATAGGAGGGATGTGTCTGCTGGAGAGGGTGCAGAGGAGACTCACCAGGATGTTGCCTGGACTGAAGCATCACGGTTATAAAGGAAAACTGATTAGGCTGCATTTTAATTTCCCTGAAGCAGAGGAGGCCCGGGAATGACCAAAAATAGATATATTAAATTAATAAGGGGACAGATTAATAAAAATGTTTTCTCATGGCTGGGTTGTCAAAGACAAGAGGGCATTGGTTTAAGGTGAGAAGTAAGAGATTGAGAGGGAGTTTGAGGGGGAATTATTTTCAGTATTTTGCTGTCTTCCTCTCAGCTGGGACTTTTCTGAAATGCAAAGTCCAATAACTATATATTTCAGCAATAATATTCTATTTAATGTTATCTTGAAAGTACATAATATTTTCTGTGGTATTCATAACACAACAATGATAAAGAGATCCTTGTTTTGATTGCACCTACCAACATACATACATTATTATATTACATTATAAATATGTACTGAAGGCAAATATTTGTTCCAATGCTCCCCATTCCCAATTACTTGTACATTGAAGGGATTGAAATCCAAGTGAAGTTTAAATGGCATCAGAAAAATCAAACTTCCGGAAAGGATGATATTAATTACATGGTTGGTTGGAGTCAGTATCAGCACAATTACTATATTAAACTTTGAATTTTTAGATGTCCTGGTTCAAGCTAAAACTAAAGACAAATAATAACCTCCTCACACATTCCCCTGCAAGTATCTCTGTCAGTCATTTAAAATATGTCCCTTCTATGAAAAAGCTCTTAAACATCGCATCTGAATCAGTTTCCATCTGATTACACTTCTTGAGGTTGTTCACCTACTTGTTCAATTAATAAAACAACAAGATTGGGGACATTTCTATTCAACCTAACAAAGGAATTTGGGGGGAGGTGGCGGCGGTTAGAAATAGTCGTTGGGGTAAACAAACATAATAGTTGAGTGGCAAATGCCAATAGTGCTACCTTCCCAATATTTAACTGAAGGAAATAATGGGTTATCGGGGCTGTATGTTGTGACAGACAGCCTGACACCTTGCATGTCATTTTAATATTACACTTATCCCATTCCCCTGGATATTCTGGATTAATAAATTAAGGTTTTGTCAACTAATTACAAATCAGGCTAATTACAAATCAATAACATTAGCCTACTCCGAAACACGAAGCGCTGAGCATTGAGATCCAGACATCAGGGACAATTGGTCTCAGTTTCCCGCTCACATCTGGCAGTGCTCTCCATCTGAACCAAGGGCCGCAGAGCATTTCTGAAAGTGGTGGGGCTAAGCGATCACTGATCACTGGCCTTGGGGGTACCCGGTGAGGGAGTGCAGCAACCGAGTGGGGGGGAGGGTGTGGGAGGGGGGTAGGGACGTTTTGAAATTTGATGTATTAAAATCATGTTTTAGTGCATTGTAGAAGTATTATTTAAATGTTTTTTGTTTTATATTTAAGAGGTAACTTTTTAAGGGGTAATGTTTTCCACACAAAGGGTGGTGGATGTATGGAACAAGCTGCCGGAGGAGGTAGTTGAGGCAGGGACTATCCCAACATTTAAGAAACAGTTAGACTGATACATGGATAGGACAGGTTTGGAGGGATATGGACCAAAAGCAGGTAGTGTAGCTGGGACATGTTGGCGGATGTGGGCAAGTTGGGCCGAAGGGCCTGTTTTCACACTGTATCGCTCTATGACTACATTATACGTCCACCATGAATGAATGCTTCAAAATCAAGTGGTCAAGTTTTATTGCCATGTACTCAAGCATTGAAACATAGAAAATAAGTGCAGGAATAGGCCATTCGGCCCTTCAACCCAGCACTGCCATTCCATATGATCATGGCTGTTCATCTAAAATCAGTACCTCTTTCCTGTTTTTTCCCAATATCCCTTGATTTTGTTAGCCCCAAGAGCTAAATGTAACTCTCTTGAAAACATCCAGTGAATTGACCTCCACTGCCAATTCACTGAAGAAATGTTGTCCTCATCTCTGTCCTAAATGGCCTATCCCTTATTCTTAAACTGTGACCCCTGGTTGGGTCAACGTTTCTGACGCTTCCGATGGCCTGGGACTCTTGCACTGAGGCTGCTCCATGGCCAGAGCTGCAGTGAGCGACTCGCCAGCCCGGCAAACACTTGTCAGACCTGGCTCCGCATCTGCCTCCGCTGCTGCTTCTGCTTCCATCCCTCCCTCTGCCCCAGCTCTCCAACATCCGTGGCCCGTGCAGTTGATATGAGTTTTGAAATTCTCGTTGATCACGACAGAGCATGAGAAATTTGTGATCAGCGTGAGAATTTGGCGAAATGTGTGAGAGTTGGCAGCCCTGGTGAAGAGTAAATTGTACAGTGTGGCATGGATCAGTGGCAGCAGCTTGGAATAAGACTTGGAAGCGGGGTGTGACTGCATTCTTTATCTCCCTAGGAAAAGCAGTCACTGCACGTATGAAGCTGAAAATCTCATTTATGGTGAATATTGAGTGTGTTGTCGTTTGAGGGAGTTTATGTAAGTCATATTGGTAGTTTTATATAGAAAGAGGGAAATATGGATATAAGTGTCAAGATTAACCTGATTTTCATTAGATGTGGCACAGTGGTGCAGCATTGCAGTTGCAGCGTCAGATGCCTGGGTTCAATACTGAGTACAGGTACTGTCTGTATGGAGTTTGTATGTTTTCCCTGTGACCACATGGGTTTTCTCCAGGTGCTCCGGTTTGCTCCCACATTCCAAAGGCGAACAGATTTGTAGGTTAATTTGGCTCGGTCAAATTGTAAGATTGTCCCTAGTGCGTAGGAATAGTGCGAGTGTACAGGGATCGCTGGTCGTTGCGGACTCAGTGAGCTGAAGGGCCTGTTTCTGCGCTGTATCTCTATACTAAACTAAAGCACAGCACTATTCTCATTGTCGCTGTAAGAATGAACATTTACCCCTTATATCTGAAACTGTTAACATCTGTGCTGTGTATAAGCTATTGGATAAGGCAGGTATAAGAACTGGATGGGGATAGCCAATTAACGAGAAAAAGCACACCTTCACTGCTTGGCCTCTTGAAATCTTTCCGAGGGAGATTTTTGGAGTCGTCTGCACTGAACATTGATAATTTTTCAATGCTGCTTTAGACTGGTGATTCCCTTACACTGACGATTAACTGTACAAGAGGGAAGTATTTATGCTTGCATTACACTGGATCACTGCATCAGGCATGAATCAGAACCAAAGATCATTCTCTAAAGAATTATCCTTACTTCATGCAGTGATCAACACTTTGAAACTTCAAATGTAAATTCTAGCTAATCTTTGTTTGTGTATGGTGGCAAATGACAGGCTACATGGTGCAGGTACAGTAGCTGCATGTGAGGTTACTTGGTAACTTGAATCAAATAAATGGGCCCAGTCTCAGGCAAACAATGGGTACCCTCGTGCTTCTCCTCTAAGGCTAGGCACATCATGTTCTTGTGCATCTTATCCCAGGCCCTCAGGTGCTAAAAGCACTGAGACAGATTTCATGTCTGCTTTGGATTTTCATTTGTATACCAAGGTGCTGGCTACCCTTGTAAGCAATCCCAAATGTATTATTGTGTAGGAGTGTGTCATGTATCCAATATTTAATTGTATCTTTTGCAAGAACACACACACATTTATCTGGTTCCTCATAAGGAATATTTTACCGAGGCAAAGTTTGGTTCCAAATAATTCTGCTGCTTCGTTGTACCATAACATCTATATGTAAGCATTTACAGATGTAGGTTTGGATAACTCACTTCATCAAATTCATAACCTCATTCAAACATGAATAAAACACAATAATTTAACCACAACCAGTAAATTGGTTTGTGGTTCTAATTTTGGCTACCTGCTCATGTGTAACCCTCAGTTAACTTCTGTGAATCCCATAACTGGGCGCCAACATAATCGTTCATGACCTGGGACTTGGTCCATTTATGGAACATATGACTTAACTGAGAGTCAAAATGGAAAGCAGAAAGAATGATAAATCATGAAGGTATTTGGAAGTCTTTTGAATCATCCTTTTTTAGGGCTATTTATCTTGCCTTCTCTGTCATCTCTCACTAGGAGTACCCCAGAGCTCTCATGAGGTCACTTTCCATCATATTTCACAAGATTCACCCTCCCATCCCCAAGACATGTGGGTTTCTCGGTTAATTGGCCTCTGTCAAATTTGTCTCTAATGTGTTAGGAGTGCATAGAAAATTAGATAACATAGAACTAGTGTAAACGTGTGATTGATGGTCGGCATGAACATGGTGGGCCTAAGGACCTGCTTCTTTCCTGAATCACTAAACTAAACTAAACTAAACTACAGGGCAGTACAGTGGCGCAGCGGTAGAGTTGCTGCCTTACAGCACCAGAGACCTGGGTTTGATCCTGACTACGGATGCTGTCTGTACGGAATTTGAACGTTCTTCCTGTGACCGTGTGGGTTTTCTCCCGGTGCTCTGGTTTCATTCCACTTTCCAAAGACGTGCAGATTTGTAGGTTAATTCGCTTCTGTAAATCGTTCCTAGTGTGTAAGAAAGAATTAGTGTACGGGTGATCACTGGTCAGCACGGACTCTGAGGGTCAAAGGGCCTGCTTCCACACTGTATCTCTAAGCCTAACTCATCAACATGCCAAAACTGCACATCAAAAATCAACTTAATTAATTGCCGTCAAGGTTTAGTTAAGATTTTTAATTCTGATGGTCTGGTTATATTGGCCTCCAGTTGACTAACAAGGATCTAGTGCAGTAACAGTGAGGTGTTTCCTCTTTTTAGCCCAGGTGCTGAGGTCAATTCAGCCACACCATGCTTAATAAGGCATGTCAGCATGAACTGGAGCCTTTACGTCAGGTGGAAACTTCAGCTTCAAAGTTCCATAGAATCCTGGTGAAGGCAAGAATGAGCTTGTACTTGCCTTTCCAGTCTTTGTGTAAGGACCCTACAGACTGGATCATGCAAATATTCAGTGATGATACCCTCTGACTGTAGATTCAAGTCACCAGCTGTGTCATCCAAAAACTTTATAGAACCGTCCTTGCTTTGTGAGTTGGATGAATCTGACACCTTTCTTAGAATGGGTGCAACATAGTGGTACAAGTAGAAAAAAACGGAAAAAATAGGTGCAGGAGTAAGCCATTTGGCCCTTTGAGCTAGCACCGCCATTAAATATGATCATGGCTGATCATTTAAAATTAGTATCCCTTTCCTGCTTTCACTCCATATCACTTGATTCCTTTAGTCCTAAGTGCTAAATCTAACTCTCTCTTGAAAGCATCCAATGAATTGGCTTCTACTGCCTTCTGTGGCAGAAAATTGCACAGACTCACAACTCTCTGGATGAAAAAGTTTTTCCTCATCTCAGCCCTAAATGGCCTACGCCTTATTCTTATACTGTGACCCCTGGTTCTGGACTCCCCCAACATCAGGAACATTTTTCCTGCATTTTCCCTGCAATGTTACAAAATTTTGTGATGTTAAAAATCAAGTCTGCAATTTATCCCATCAGATAAAGCATAAAAAGAAGTTTAATTTGACACCTAATTCACTTTCATATCTTCAGTAGTAACAAAGTTATGGCCATTTTCATACTTGGAAATTAGCATCTTGTTCCCTATTGCTTTTCCATTGACTTAACTCAAAAGCTGTGATCAAGGACAGTCAAAAGCCCATAACTTTCTTAAAAATTAAGAGAACTGTAACAAATATGAAACAATCTTACTTGGATGACCTGAAATTAAAGCATATAATTAGTTAGTTACCTAATTGTAGCTAATTACAAAATTCAATTACAGGATCTAAACATCTATCATATTCTTAAGAAAAGGTTAACATTTTTTAATAGCCTAAGTGTCCAAATAACATTCACACAAGAATTCACAATATAACATGATTTTTTAAATCTCATTGTCATGAATTTATAGGCCAAATGGAAGGAATTTAGTATTTAATTCCCGTAAATTAATGGCCATTTAAATCATCTTGCGAGTGGGATTTTGCCGGTTCGTATGGGGCCTAAATCACCTTTTCGCAACGTAAAATTTGGATTAAAGTAATCCTAAGAAGCAAGTTTATATGTAAAATAAACGGCTTACCTTTATTTGTCCCGTACGGGAGATCCGTCCCGTTGTCGGCGTTAACGGTGTTAGAAGTCGACTTTTATTTTTCTCCAGTTATTAAATTGTCCAGTCATTAAATTGATGTTTTAAAAAGACTTTAGAGAACAGAAGTTGGAGCAATTTTTCTGCAGCAGCTGAACATGCTGTGAAAGATTGACTCCGACAGGCAGGAGAAAACGGCATTTTAATCCCGTCCCCCTCTCAAAGGTGCCAAAGTTGCGCACACGGCCAGTGGCAGAACTGCAGCACCGCTGAAGGTAAGTTTTGCAACCTACCTACATCTAGTCTGTCCAATCCTTTAAGAATTTTATATCTTTCTACAGATCCCTTCTCATCCTTCTAAATTCCAGTGAATACAGGCCCAGTCGACACATTCTTTCATCATATGTCAGTCCCACCATCCCGGGAATTAACCTGGTGAACCTACGCTGTACACCCTCAATAGCAATTATGTCCTTCCTCAAATTAGGAGACCAAAATTGCTCACAATACTCCATGTGCCGTCACACCAGGGCCCCATACAACTGCAGTAGGACCTACTTGCTCCTAAACTCAAATCCTCTCACAATGAAGGCCAACATGCCATTTTACTTCGGAGTCACATGAGTGACTACGTGAAGAAGGCCCGCCTGGCGCTGGAACGGCATTACGTCGACGCTGACGGCAGAAGCAGGAGCTGCACAGACAGCTCCTCGACAGCGGTAGGTACGGAACCGGCAGGTAAGTGCAGTTGAAAATTTTTTTTAGGAAGTCTGCAAAACTCTGTGCCTGGTGGATTGAACCAGGGTTTTAAAAAGTTTTAAAAAACAAAGTAAAAGTTTAAATTTAACAGAAATACTCTGTTAAAAACAACGGAGTTTTGAAAAGAACGTCCCAGGGGAATACCCAGCGATCGGGACGAGAGATTAATTACGGGGCCGGTTCCGATACTGGTACCGTTAAAAATACGGTAGAGAGGTTAAAATGCTCCACAATCTTTTTGGCAGGAAATTTTAAAAGTCAGAAAGGCTGTAATTTAAAAAGTTAATAAATTTCGCGATATGGAGAAAGTACTCCAAAATATAAAAAAGAGACAAGGGTCACAGTACCCAAACAGTTCCCAAAAAAGACCCTAGGGGTTTGAATATACAAAATATGGCTATGTGCCAAATTGAGAATTTGAAACTCTGGACCCTGGATTAGGGTGGAGGAAGTCTCTTTGGATACAATTCCAAGAGGATCAGGGCTGCAAAAGACAGACCTGCAAGTGGTGATGTGAATTATGAATGCACACCACAAATAAAAAAGAGAGGCCAGATGTGCCTGAGATAGCAAAAGATTTTGCTATATCTAAAGGAAGTGGTGAGGCTATGGAAGAAAACCTAGCTGCCAACATTAATTATATGGTATCTCACCAACTTCAAGAATACAATAAAACTTTTATGTTTTATTAAAATATCAACGGTAAATCCGTTTATAATATCCATGTCTCAAATTATATGATATATAAAGAAATACAATTTCAAAGTATTTCAAAATGGTGCAAATAAGTAATACTTTCAAAATAAAATAAATTGCCATCAGTTGTGGAGCTCAATGGGAAGAAATATATATAATTTACCAAATCTGCACTATAGGTTCGCAGATCAATACAAATCAGGATATATTAAACTCCTGATTATTATGGAATAAACCTGCCTTATGATAAATCAAAAGATATTAATTACAAAAGAACAGACTACTGATCTTTAAACTTTGGGGAGAGAAAAACTATGATCCAATGAAAAATTTGACAATGAATCAAAACAAAGGCAAAGATCTTTTAACTTGCGGGGAAAAAACTATGATCCAATGAAAGATTTGATAATGGATCAAAACAAAGGCAGAAGTGGTATAATCCAAAACATAGCCTTATCCAAACCTATATTAATTAGGAAAAAGAAGGCTTGAAGTACGTTGAAGTGGTGCAAACATCTGGTTACAAAATAAGTTCATGAAATCTCCAATTATGGGGGATTACAGGTGTATTATGATTGTTAATTTATTATAAACTAAGGAAGGATTGGTTCACCTGTATAAGAAAACTTTAAAAATTGATTTCAGGTTTGCACTCAAAAGTAATTTTAATAAGAAGGGGTACGTACATGTATATTATAAAATTACCTCAGTGTAAAGATTTCAATGGTATAAACCATACAAAAACATCATTATAATTTACACTTCACAGTGTAAGAAAATGGAAACATCTAGAAACAAGGAAAAACTGTTGTGATTAACAAAGTGTTAATCAATATTACAGGTGCTTGAAAATTAATTAAAGTGGGTCAAGCTGTGCAAGTTAAAACATTGTCCAAACAATCAAATCAGTTCAAGGCTGTTAAAACCGAACACTGAAGGAAGAATTATACTGATAAAAGAT
This sequence comes from Okamejei kenojei, assembly GCA_035221665.1. Lineage (NCBI taxonomy): Eukaryota > Metazoa > Chordata > Chondrichthyes > Rajiformes > Rajidae > Okamejei > Okamejei kenojei. Next base: position 57,589,803 of record CM069138.1, read on the forward strand.
CAGCACTTGCACTAATGAGGTCATGGTCATGGGTTATCTCGATTACATTTAAATTGGAAGAGATAAGAGCAGCTGCAAATTAGTGCCTGCAATTACAAACCTGGTGGGAGGTAAGGACCGGACCCATTACATAAAGCATATGCTTAGGCATTAATAAAATATTCATAAATTACTATTCTGAGTTTAGAAGTAATTCAAGCACCATAAGAGAGGGAAAAATTGTTCCATGATACAAATATGTCTAATTGTTGTTGACATACTTTGTCCCTCCATTAGGTTAGGTAAAAAAGTAAATAAAGTTCCAAAAGAAGGAATACAGAAGCTTATAAAAATATGTATGCCTTGTGAAGAGGCTTATGCAAAATATCAAATGATACGTTATCATTATTAAAGTAATGTAAAAAAGGTTCATAAGCTGCTTCAACTATAAGATTAACAGCTGTTGCAAACTGAAGCAAGTGTTACAGATGATGTACAGCTTCTGTGAATGTTTGGGTAAAGATAATTGATATGTCTCTTGTTCGGACTGCAGACAATAATACCAGGTGAACATAAATGGTTTGTCCTAAGAAATTTTCCAAACATTCGTATTAATTGTTGAAGTATAAGGAGTTATGGATTAAAGATCGATTGTTTTATTATGGAACTGTCCATGTCGTATCAAGATGAACAATACCACGGCTGTGGCATATGTTAACAATGGTATCGGAGACAACAAATTTGGGAGAAAAACATATTGTCATTATTTTGCATTACTTACGATTAATCTGGTTGTATACAGATTAAATCACTGATCTTTCAAATGTTTCTTGTGGGTCACAAGATAAGTCAAATAACAATCATGGGATTATCTAAGTAAACAGATGTGGCATATTTTAAAGTTTAGTCCACCTGTTTATCTCTAAGGAAGAGACAATGGTATCGGAAGACAACAAATTTGGGAGAAAAAAACATATTGTCATTAATATGGATTACTTACGATTAATCTGATTGCATACAGATTAAATCACCGATCTTTCGAATATTTCTTTGTGGTAAACCAAGAACAGCGAAGGTGGATGCTTTTCTCCCAATTACATGAGGAAAAGATTTCTTTGTGTTCCTCATTTTTGTTTAATAGGGCAGTGTCTGATGAAAATGTAGCGGGACACTGCCAAAGGCATTTTTGGTGGCCTAATACGGGTCCTTTATGGTTTCATAAATATTGTGTGATTTGAACTGCTAGTGATGACTCATAGTGGCAGCAATTTATTGAAGTCAAAAAAGGGGTCTCGACCTAGGTCGTTGCCTTTCTCCCTTCGCTCTTTGGATGCTGCTGCACCCACTGGGATCTCCAGGTTTGAGAAAACCCTGCAGTAATTTATTGTTGTACAAAAACATCCATGACATGAAAAATAGAATTTGACTATCTGCAGGTTGACCAGACCATCACAACAGCTGATGGTCAAAGAAGTCTATGAATGTTAACCAATATAACAACATATCAATAAAATAATTATTATGTAAAAGAAGTGTTATACCTGCAATTTGCAGAAATAAGTCTAAAAAACAATATTTTGTTATAAGAAATTGGAGGTCTGTATATACAGTAAAAGTTATTTTATCATATTAGATATATGTGAATTCCTTGTGGATTGCATTTTCTAAGTATCTAATTGATAGAGCCAATAATAGGGCTCAGAGTGTTACCGTCTTATAAACGGACAATATATTAACCAAGAAGTTATCAGATGCATTCATAATATCCCGATATGGAAAGGGATATATATGTAAATGGTTAATAAATATATATATATATAATATATATTATATATATATATATATATATAATATATATATATATATATATATATATATATATATATATATATATATATATATTATATATATATATTGATATATATATATATATATGATATATATATATGTGTTATGTATATATAATCTGTCCAAAATTATATAAAAAATATAAAGGCAGGAGATAAATAATCTTGAATTGCCTTAAGAAATGGACTCTAACTCTATCTATGATTCAAAAAAAACTTAAACATTGAAAATAATAATGCTGATAACTTTAGTATCAATATAAGAGTGCAAACATTGCAAATGTTTACGTTATAATTGCATGTGGATACAGATTGCATTATCATAATGTTTATGAATCTACCAAACAAAGCACACCAAGAAGACCTGAAACCAAGGTAAACCCTATAAGCATATCCTGCCGGCTTTAAGTTGTGTGTGTGTGTGTGTGTGTGTGTGTGAACATTGATGAAAATGTTGCAGTAGGTAAGAGTCTCTGTGGCAATGAGACTGCTTATTACATGGTTATAGAGGAATGTATTTCTAGATGGTTAGAAATTGGATACATTCAGTAGGAACTAGACACTGAAAGGTGGAAAATCACTCTGTTAATGAGGAAAATACATTCACAGGAATGGCACGGGATGAGCCACTCGAGCAAAGATGCAAGGCCGCAGGAGGCTGTAGATTACTGTTAAAGTAAAAAGGAACCAGTCATGGTGTCAGATTTAGACACGCAATGTTCGGTTCTCAATAATTGTTGCTTTGTCATGCCATAAAAATATATATATCAATTGGTATTTGTGATAAAACTTGCCTTTCAATGGAAAGGGCATTACTTTCATTTTTTATAATGTGAAATAATTTATCACATAACTTGAGGCAATGTTTGGGGAAAATGTGTTATTCGCTCGTTATTGTGTTAAATGAGCCGTACTGTCGTATGGAATAAATTCTACGACACGAAAAACACAGAAAGCTTCAAACTCTTCACGTAGTCACTCACGTGACTCCGAAGTAAAATAGTAAGATTAAACGAGAACTTACCAGTTCGAAGTTTGATCGTTATTTTATGTGGAGTAACGATGAGGGATTACGTGCCCTCCACTCCCCACCCTCATAAAATGAATGATCATCTGGTAGTTCTAAATCTATGATGAGCCTTACTATCTTACTCCGGCTATTTTGTGTTCTGTGTTTTTCATGCCGCTGCTTTGAAGTATGCCGTTCCAGCGCCAGGCGGGCCTTCTTCACGTAATCCCTCATCGTTACTCCTGATAAAATAACGATCAAACTTCGAACTGGTAAGTTCTCGTTTAATCTTACTATTAGCTTTCTTCATTGCCTGCTGTACCTGCATGCTTACTCTCAGTGACTGATGTATAAGCACACCCAGGTCCCGTTGCACCTCACCTTTTCCTAATCTGACACCATTCAGATAATAACCTGCCTTCCAGTTCTTGCCACCAAAGTGGATAACCTCACATTTATCCACATAATGCTGCATCTGCCATTACATTGCATTTGCCATGCTTCTGCCCACTCACCCAACCTATCCAAGTCACCCTGCTATATATTGTACATAACTGGGGTCCCAGCACCGAGCCTTGCGGCATCCCACTAGTCACTGCCTGCCATTCTGAAAAGGACCCGTTAACTCCTACTCTTTACTTCCTGTCTGCCGACCAGTTCTCTATTCATGCCAATACCCTACCCCCAATACCATGTGCTCACATTTTTCACACTAATCTCTTGTGTGGGACCGTGTCAAAGGCTTTTTGAAAGTCCAGATACACCACATCCACTGGCTCTCCCTTATCCATTCTATTACATCCTCAAAAAATTCCAGAATATTAGTCAAGCATGATTTCCCCTTCATAAATCCATGCTGACTTTGACCGATCCTGTCACTGCTTCCCAAATGCGCTGCTATTGCATCTTTCATAATCGATTCAAGCATCTTCCCCACAACCGAAGTAAGGCTAACTGCTGTATAATTCACCGGTTTCTCTCTCCCTCCTTTCTTAAAAAATTGAGTTACATTAGCTACCCTCCAGTCCACAGGAACTGATCCAGAGTCTATAGAACATTGAAAAATGATCACCAATGCATCCACAATTTCCAGGGCCACCTCCTTGAGTTCTCTGGGATGCACACCATCAGGCCCTGGGGATTTATCTGCTGTCAGTCCCAACAGTTTACCTAACACCATTTCCTGAATAATGTGGATTCCCATCAGTTCCTCCCTCCCACTAGATACTCGGTCCCCTAGTATTTCTGGGAGATTGGTTTATGCCTTCCTTAGTGAAGACAGAACCAAAGTACTCATTTAACTGTTCTGCCGTTTCCTTGCTTCCCATTATAAATTCACCTGTCTCTAATTGTAAGGGACCTACATTTGTGTTCACTAATCTTTTCCTTTTTACGTATCCAAAGAAGCTTTTACAGTCAGTAGACCTGTTGTCTCACACTCCAGTGAAAGGATTCTATTCTGACCTCTGGCACTGTCTGTACGGAGTTTGTATATTCACCTGTGACAGCATGGGTTTCTTCCAGGTGTTCCAGTTGTATCTAGTGTGTAGGTGATTGTTAGAATTTGGGAGGGGGAGGGGAAGGGAGGAGGTTGGTGAAGATATGGGGAGACTAAAATGGGATTAGTGTAGATGGCTGTATAATGGTGGGTGTAGATCGATGGGAAAAAGGGGTTGTTTTTCTACAGTTTGACTATATGACTGTGAAAGTTATTCAGAAAGAGCTATCTCAGATCCAATGGAGATTGGAAGGACACAGAACTGGACTGGGTTCGCTCGCTCTGACACATGGCTAGTTGAGTAAAATGTCAGGTTAACCAAGCTGATGAAGTTGATGGATGAGAAGCTGCTTCATGTGGTGATACACAATTCTCTGCTTAGCCGTCTCCCAATTTTTCTTATTTTCTCATTTCAATCTCCAATTAGACATATTAGAACCCTTTGCACTCAACATTGAGTTCAACAATTTCTGAAGCAGTCTTTTGTGTCAAAACTGACCATTCTAATAAAAGGTCATGGGCATGTGAAAGTAACTCAAGCTTTTCTCTTTCCATAGATGCTGCCTTCTCCTTTTTTTCAGATTTCCAAGCAACTATAATGTTCTGCTTCTCACAGTTCCCATGAATGTTTTTCCTTTTTCCTCTTTTCAAGTTCCTCTCCCACCATTTACCAAGGTAGATCAATAGCAAATTACAATAGTTTACCATCCACCCTCAGCTAGTACCAGCACTGCCTGTATTTTTCCGTTTATATGGGCTCCAGCCAATTCCATATATTTTCTATTTTCTTTGCTCTTCACTTTCAGTGACAGAAAAGCCTTTAGAAACATTGACGTGGGACAGGATTAACAGTCTCTTCAATGAAAATTGCTTAATTAAGTCAAACCAACATACATTTGTTAAGAATTGTATTTATCCAATGTGATAGAATTGTCTGAAGAAGGGCCCAAAGGAAGATAGAGCAGAGAATGTTGTCTACATGGACTTCAGTAAAAGCATTTGACAAAGTCCCTCATGGTAGACTAATCCAGAATGTTAATTCACATGGGGTCCACAGTGAGTTGGCAAATTGCCTTGATGATAGAGGGGTGTGATGGGAGGTTGTTTCTCAGACTGAAGACCTGGAACCTGTGGTATTTTGTAGGGATCAGTGCTGGGATCTCTATTCTTTGTAATATAAATATTAATGATTTGAATGAAAATGTAGCTGATTGGCAGAATAAATTAAAATTGGTGGAGTTGTGGATAGTGAAGAGGGATCGAGATCAGTGGGAAATCTCAATATTCATTCCCTTCCATCCACACAGTGCTTTACAGTGCTCGTCACCCACAAAATGCATTGAAACTCAGCAAAGCTACTTTGATATTAGGACCAAAATTGTACCCTCCACCACCGCAGTAGGGGAAAGGAGCACCTGAAGATTCTGCTCCAAATCACACGCCTCCCTGCTTGGGAAATACATTGGTGCCAGTTGCAATCCACTCTGGGAGGCCTGCTTGGTTCAAACTGTCATTAGATTTTAGGTAAATTAGTGACAGATTGGCTGCAATATGTCTTTGGTTGAATAACTTGCCATGGGAGAAACCTGAAACCTATGCTTTGGTCTGGCATCAATGATAGTCCTGGCAGATTTAATCTATCTCTCTCGCTCATGTAGCTTGCAAATTGCTAAGCTGTTGAAGCTGCTTAACTTTACAACATACAGCATCCACGCACCTCAAACAAATTTGGAAAATACCTTGTGATCGAAGGTTCAACAGACAAGACATCATAACACAAGTAAACTTTTTACTCTGGTATAGTGGATGACTTGTCCAGCTGCTCCTTGTCCAAGCCTCCTTTTCATCCAATTTTTGTTTTGTTCTCAACTGCACATTTCTCCCTTTGTATGAGCCTCCCTATTCTTCTACTCAATTTCTACCAGTTCTCTCATGGACTGGTGTATCTACCATTGGTATATTAAATGAGATCAAATAGGTTTATTCCTCACATTGCTCTCTTCATTGCTGTGGTCTATTACTGCTCGCTGTTGCCTTGTGCAGCTGATAGCCACTGATGTAATGAGAAACAGCATTCACATTTTTGTTTCAATTGAAAATGTTCCACCAACATCCCTTGGGATTTCTTTCATAGATGGTGGATGTATGAAATGTCATCTAAACATGGCCAGTGGATAATTCAACAGGACTGAAATGGGAAAACAATCTCACCCCATTTAACACTGCCACTTTTGCTGTTCAGTATAGGAATAATCAGATGGATAGGTCGGTCATGGAACTGGGTTCATTATTGATCAAAGGGTGCAGTTGACGGAGTGAAAAGATGCAACAAACAGCATGTGACTGAATATGCAAACAAATAATTAGGTATTGCTGGTTCGGGAAGAGTGTTGGCTAAGATGTAGTAAGAGGTTTAGAGGGATGTGGGCCAAACGCGGGCAAATGGGACTAATGTGGATGGACATCTAGGTCGGTATGGGCAAGTTGGGCCGAAGGGCCTGTTTCCATGGTGTATGACTCTATGTAACTATCTGCCTTTCCTGATTTACCTAAATAGTGCCAGGGATTCTATCATGATCACAGGAAAAGACATTCAGAATCCAGGATTAATATCAGGATGTAACAGTAATTTCACATACATATCATGAACTAGAGCAAAAGCTGAAACTATTTTTAAATAATCGTTTGGATTAAGTGCACTGACCCTCTGGTGCAAATCCTATGAAATTCTGTGTAATTTTTTTTTAGATTAAGAAAAATTAAAACATTTCCTCGACATGAAAAACATGCAGAGATCTTGAGTACTTCACAAAAGATTGATGCTAACAGATTCCTCCCACTTGTATTATTGAACAAAAGTATTATTGTACTAAGGGTAAGCCTCCTATTCAATATAACAGGTTATTAAGATAACATGGTCACTTCAATGTAATGGAGTATTCATGTTCTTACTGTATCACAAACTGGGGTATACGTGGGCCTCAGGTAACATAACAGAACAGGACCCTTTTACAGATGTACAGATATTGAAACAAAATATTTATCATAAAATAACATTTGAATTGCCGCTGCAGCATATGGCATTCCAAAAGGACATCTGTAAGAGATGTCCAGAGGTCCTCCTCCATGAGGAGAAGCATGTTTGTACAGGAATTGAGAAAGAGGCGAGAGCATTCAATTCAAAGGAGGGAAGGAAGAAGATGGAAGGAGCAGAAAATGATTGCATGATAACACCTACTATATAGGTGACTCACACTTTTGGGGCCAAGTTTCCACTGGGTGAATGAGGTACCACTGATATAGGCTTCAGTGGGCATTTGTTATGCTGCCTCTTTATTAACTCCTGTAATAAGCCCACTGTAACCTCCACACTCAGTGACCTCTGAAACAAATTTAAACCCATATTTTTCATGTAAATTGCATTCTAAAGAGGTAATGAAGACAACAATTCTGGCATGTTTACCAGACAGATTGCCTGAGGTTGCAACAATCAGTCTGTGTGTCCAAGCACATCAATTGGAATAGAAGTAAACACACAACAACATTGTTTCTAGTGTGGAATTGGAAGAACCAGGCAGGATCCCTCCTAACTTCGCAAATAAACTGGGCTCAGCTGGCCTGGACTCATTGCAGCTCAGAGCTGAGCTGGTCCCAACCTGTTGCCTGAGCTGCAGACCACTCAGTGTCCTCAGGTTGCCAGACAAATGAGCAAAAAATAAACTGTTGGAGGAACTTAGTAGGTCAGGCAGCATCTGTGGGGGTTGGGGAATAGTTGACATTTCGGGTTGAGACCCTGCTTCAAAACTCTAAATTAAAATGAGATTGAGTGCCAAAATCGTGACTTTTCTTCACCAGATGAATGAGTGTCCAACCCACTGGGGCTCCATTTGCCAAATGTCCTAATTTCTCCCTTGGTACTTTCTTATTTTGTTGGGAACGTTGAGAGTTCTGGTCTTACAGTAAAAAAAGTATCTGTTTTTGTATATCTTACAAATCTATTTTAAAAAAATTAGCAATCAAGACACAGATGAGCGTAACCCTATTCCAAAGTCTTTTATACATAATTTGTGAGATTTTGTCTCAACATTGAGAGACAATAGACAATAGACAATAGGTGCCATTCGGCCCTTCGAGCCAGCACTGCCATTCAATGTGATCATGGTTGATCATCCCCGATCAGCACCCCGTTCCTGCCTTCTCCCCATATCCCCTGACTCCGCTATCTTTTTATTTTATTTTTATTTTTTTACAACTTAGGAGATAGGTCCATGGGTAAGAAAACAAAACTATTTGTCTAGTCCTGGGTTCAAGCTTCCGTCAAGCCTCAGCGCTGGCCCATTCTACCCCTTCAAATAATCTATGAACGGCGACCATATTCTAATAAATAATTCTGGTTTGTCAATGAAGACAAATCTAATTTTTTCCAGATTTAAGGTCTCCGACATCTCCATAATCCACATTTTAATTGTAGGGGATGCAGGGTTTTTCCAAAATTTTAATATTAGTTTTTTCCCAGTTATTATACTATAATCCAGGAAATTTATTTGGTTAATTGTCAGTTTTAGGTATTCTTCAGATATGCCCAATATTATTAATTTAGGATCGGGATCCAGTTGAATATTAACCACTACGGAAATAATTTAAAAAATATCCCCCCAAAATGTTTTAATTTTTATGCAATTTACAAAGGTATGTGTTAAATTAGCCTCAGAGTATTGACATTTATCGCAGATAGGAGAGATATGAGGAAAAATTCTAATTAATTTTGTTTTAGAATAATGCAATCTGTGTAATATTTTAAATTGTATTAAAGAATGTCTGGCGTTTAACGAACATTGATGTATATGTTGTAGACTTTCATCCCAAATATCTTTCATTATGGGTTGAACTAATTCATTTTCCCTTGCTTGTCTATGTAATTCCATTGACGGTTTCTCTATCTAACAGAATATTATAAATATATGATATTAATTTGACTGCGTTGGGATGTTTTAAACATTCATCTAGAATCTCTGGCTCTCTAATTCTGTATTCTTGTGTATGTGATTTAACATAATCTTCCAATTGTAAATATCTAAAAAAAATATTTGAATGTAATCCATAATTCTGTTGTACCTCCAGAAACGAGAGGAACACACCTTTTCTATAAAGATGTCCCATCTTTTTAATTCCATAGTTTTTCCATTGTGTAAAGCCTTTATCCAATACCGAAGGCTTAAATGAAGGGTTATTTACAATAGGGAGCGAAAGTGATAAATTATCCAATTTTTATGTATTTTTTATTTGTTTCCAAATTCGAATACCGCTATGTATTATTGGATTTTCACTATAGATCTTTTTATTCAATTTTGTAGCGGATAGGAAAATCGGGCCAATTTCAAATGGCAGACAATCCTCCTTTTCCATCTTTAACCAGTCTGGTTGTTGATCCATATCTTCGAACCAGAAATTTAAGTTTTTGTCATTGACTGCCCAGAAATAAAATGAGAAATTTGATAAGACTAATCCTCCATTCGTCTTAGATTTACATAAGTGTTTTTTACTTATTCTGTGATTCTTATAATTCCAAATAAAATTTGTTACAATAGAGTCAATTTTTTTAAATTAAATTTTAAGGAGGTATATTGGAATTGATTGATATAGAAGTTGAGGAAGGAAAATCATTTTAATTGCATTAATTTTACCGAGCATTGAAATAGGAAGCGTTTTCCAATATTGAATATTCTTATGCAATTTATTAAGTAAAGGCATGAAATTTGATTTAAATAAAGAAGTATATTTCTTGGACACGTAGATTCCTAAGTATTTAAATTTTTCATTCACTATTTTAAAAGGCGATTGTTGCAATATATATAAATTAGGTTCCATTATTGGCATAATCTCACTCTTCTTCCAGTTGATTCTATATCCCGAGAATAAACCAAATTGAGTTATAAGATTTAACAGGTTAGGGATACTAATTTCTGGATTTATAATATATAGTAATACATCATCTGCATATAGAGAAATTTTATTAACTGTATTTTAGTATTATACCCATATATTTCTGGATGAGCTCGAATTCTTTCTGCTAGTGGTTCTATAACAAGGGCGAATAGTAACAGTGATAATGGGCATCCTTGTCTACAACCTTTAGATAAATCAATTTTTTTTGATAGCATTTGATTTGTCATTATTCTGGCTGTTGGATTGGTATATAAAAGCTTAACCCATGTACAAAACCTCTCACCTAATTGAAAATTTTCTATCACCGAAAATAAATAGGGCCATTCAATTTGATCGAATGCTTTCTCAGCGTCTGGCGAGATGACTACTAAGTCTTCATTAGCTATTCGATTTGAATATATAATGTTGAATAATCGTCTCAGATTATAATATGAATAACGTTTTGGAATAAAGCCTGTTTGATCGGGATGTATTAATTTATAAATCACTAAGCTTAATCTGTGTGCTAAAATTTTGGTTAAAATTTTCTGATCGATGTTTAATAGAGCAATTGCTCTATATGAACCTGGATCTTCAAGGTCCTTATCCATTTTTGGAATAAGAATTATAGTTGATTCATTTAAAGTTTCTGGGAGTTTCTATTGCATGAATGCTTGAGTATATAATGTCTGTAGGCGTGGCGAGATCAAGTCGTGAAATTTTTTTATAAAATTCACTATTTAAACCATCTGGTCCAGCGGCCTTTTCATTTTTTAAAGAATTAATAGATTCCTCAATAACTTTTACTGATATTTCGGCCCCTAATAATTCCCTCTCTTTCAAATCTAAACCAGTAAGGTTACAATTCTGTAAGAATAATTCTATTCCTACAGAACCCCCTGCCGCTTTGGTTGAATAAAGTGTTTGATAGTATTGAGAGAATCTATCATTAATATCCTTGGGTAGCGTTAATATTTCTCCTGTATCTGATTTAATTTTATATATTGTTTTTTCCCCTTCCTGTTTCCGGAGTTGGCGTGCCAGTAATTTTTGTGGTTTATCACCACATTCAAAGTGTAACTGTTTAGTCTTTTGATAAAATTTTATGAATTGGTCTGAGTATATTTGGTTTAACTTATATTTGAGTACAGCAATTTTATTATGTATTATTATAGAAGGCGCGATTGCGTTTTCCATATCTAATTGCCTTATTTCCATTTCCAATACCAGTTGTTTGGCACGGTTCTCTTTATTACGAAAGGCTTGTGCGGAGATTAACGCTCCTCGTATAAATGCTTTAAATGTTTCCCAAAGAAGGGAGGCAGAAATTTCAGGGCAGTCATTTGTCTCAAAAAACATATTTATCTGTTTGATAAGATATTCATAGCATGATCATTTAAAATTTGAGGATTAAGTCTCCATTGTATGCTTGTCAGTCATACCACTTAATTTGATCATGAATGTTAAACAAATTATAATATTATGATATTTCGAATCATAAGTAAATGGGATGAGTTTAGAATCTACTAAAAAGTAGTCTATCCTTGAATACGTTTTATGTACTGAAGAGTAAAATGAGTATTCCCTTCCGGATGGATCTTCAATTCTCCAAACATCCTTGATATTGGTGGTATTAATATATGAGTTTAATAATTCACTTGTTTTGGATTTTCCTTTTCTTTGTCTTGTTGATTTATCGAGATAGGAATCTAATGCACAATTTAAATCTCCACCAATTATCAAATTATGTTGTGTGAGCTCTGGGATAGTATTAAGTATATTCTTAAAAAACATTGGATTATCAAAATTTGGTCCATAAACATTGAGAAAAATCACTTTTTTTGATATAATTCACCCACTAGTGTAATATATCTACCATTGATGTCCGCTATAGTTGATATGTGTTTAAAAGATATACCTTTAAGAATTAAAATTGCGACACCTCTGGCCTTATGGGAAAATGAGGAGTGATATGTTTCAGCGATCCATTTTGCTTTCAATCTATGTTGTGCGTCTTTTTTAAGGTGAGTCTCTTGAAGAAATGTTATATCTGCTTTGAGTGATTTTAAGTGTGCTAATACCTTACCTCTCTTGATTGGCTCATTAACTCCCTTGACATTCCAACTACAAAACGTAATTCCTTTTTTCTATTTACGTCTTGCATCTTGCTTTTAGGGTGGTCTATAAAAGAGCAGATAGGTCAGCACCATAGACCCCACCTTCCACCCGAACACTGGGCAGACGAGTTGTAAATCTAATTCATATAAATCCTCCTCACGAACACATCTCCACAAATAATATTTGTAAATAAATTCAAGATTAATATAATAATTAAGTAAAAAATACAAAAAGTAAAAAAATAGAAAATTAATAAAATGTGAAAAGAAAGAAGAAACTACATCTAAATTTAGTGTAGTTAGTGCTAGCCACACTAACGTGGCTGTCCGTCTAAAGACTTCAGTAGATTAAAAGAAAATTATTCCTAGCTCCATGCTCACAAAAAAAAATTGAATATGAGTAATTTACGGGATTATATTAAAACTATTTTGGACCAGAGTATTGGTAATCATATAGTGAGAGACTATTACTCTCTTATTTAGTTATTAATCAAGTGTTAGTCTAATGTAGATAAAGGGTGAACATCACAAATTCCAATTAATAAGATATCTAAATTATAACTTTTTATTTGTTGTTTTTTTATATTTAACATATCATGTTTTTAACTAATTATTCCAATAATAATAACAAGTGTTTTTGATGATTAGTAATTGTTAGCAAAAATTAGTACTAAATATTTAAAAAATAGTATGTTCATAACAGGAGGGACAGCACGATTGTCGTTATCAGCTTTCCATAGTCCTTGAATACAACAAATTAAAGTTCCATTTGTTCTCAGCAAGAGAACGATATTATATGTAAATTATTCAATCCTCTCTCGAACCCACAATCTTCTGGGCATACGCCAGTGCTTTCTTGTGATCAGTGAAAAAATGGTCCTTCTGCAGATAAGTGACTCGCAGTCTTGCGGGGTACAGCAATCCATATTTCAAGTTGTCTATCTTCTTTAGAATCCCTCTTGTCTCGTTGAATAACACTCTCCTTCTGACCACCTCTGCAGGGTAATCTGGAAATATGCTTATTTTGTCTCCATCAAAGATAAGATTTCTAGTGCTAGCAATTTTTTTCATGATATCCTCCAACACCTGATCGTATTGGACCTTCACTATCAGCTACCTGGGGGGGGGGGGGGGGGGGGGGGCGTTCGAGTCCGAGTGACGTCCAAGAACTCTGTGTGCCCGCCCTAATAAGGGCTTTTGGTCTAAATTCAAGACTGTTTTTAATAAGACTGCAGCAAAGTCACGAAGATCTTTATTTCCTTCTTTACCCTCATGAACGCCCACAATTCTCAGATTCTGTCTTCTCTAATGGCCCTTCAAGTCAATGCATTTTTCAGTTACATTAAGCAGTAAATCTGATAAATGCTTGTTCTCGGCGAGGAGTGTCTCTGTTGTTACTTCCAGATGAGTTATGGCGTCAGCCTGTCGAAATTTGCTGACATTTCCTCCTTCATGTTAGTCAGTTTCGTACGCACAAGATTAGTCATTTTATTTTCAAACTCTAAGAAATCTTCTTTAATCTCTGTTTTAAGACTTTTCAAAATTTCTTTAATATTCAATTCGTTTTTAAAACTTATCAATTCTTCTTTTATACTTGCAATTTCCATTGTAATGCTGTTGTGAAGTTCATCCATTTCTCTATTCTTTATGTATATTTTCTGGGCCACTGAGACGTCCGCCTGGGACGATGTTAAAACTGAGCCCGAAGCTTCAGACCGGCCTACTTCCTCCTTCGTTTGTTTTCCTCTTGTAGTTTTTCTAGTCGGTTCCTTTGTGGGGGAGCGTGCTACCGACATTAGGACTCCAGTCGCGGTCTGATAACGTTACACAGGCTGCCGGAGCGATTTCTGCAGGTCAGTTCTATATTTAGTTCCCGTTTTTTTTTCGTTTTTTTCGCGTGGAGCTAGTTGGCACTCACCCTACTCCACCCTTAGCACCACCGGAAGTCAACTCCGCTATCTTTAAGAGCCCTATCTAGCTCTCTCTTGAAAGTATCCAGAGAATCGGCCTACACCGCCGTCTGAGGCAGGTAATTCCACAGAGAGGGGCAGCATAACCACAAATGTCAGCATCCACTGAACTGATTTTGATTTGAAAAGTGATTGTGTACATTCCTGGCTTACCATTCTGAAAACTTTACTGTGAGTACAACCCAATATCCATTGACAAATGTTTTCTGTCAGTTTTGATTTGGTCAGTATTTCATGCAACATTTTTTCTGGTTTACAGAGACTAATCTTTATTTTATATGCAAAAAACAAAAGTTTCAAGGATCTCAACAATATGAGATATTATCCCCTCTCCATTTTCTTCAGAGATGGTGCTGAGTTACTACATGTCTATGGTTGGGTCAGGCAGCATCTGTCAAGGGAATAGAACAAACAACAATACAGCACAAGAACGTTCCCTTCGGCCCACAATGCCTGTGCCAAACATGATGCTTACCACCACATTGTCTGGATATAATCCATATCGCTCTATTCCCTGCACATCCATATGCCTATTCAAAAGTCTGTTCAATGCCATTATGTCAAGGAGGACTTTTTAACTTCAGGTGCACAGGAGAGAGCATGCTGACCGGTTGCATCATGGCTTGGTTCGGCAACTTGAGCGCGCAGGAACGGAAAAGACTACAAAAAGTAGTAAACACTGCCCAGTCCATCATCGGCTCTGACCTCCCTACCATCAAGGGGATCTATCGCAGCCGCTGCCTCAAAAAGGCTGGCAGCATCATCAAGGACCCACACCATCCTGGCCATACACTCATCTCCCCACTACCTTCAGGTAGATGGTACAGGAGCCTGAAGACTGCAACATCCAGGTTCAGAAACAACTTCTTCCCCACAGACATCAGGCTATTGAACTCAACTCAAACAAAACTCTGAACATTAATAGCCCATTATCTGTTTATTTGCACTTTATCTGTTTTATTTCTTCATGTGTGTATATATTTATACAATGGTATATGGACACACTGATCCGTTCCGTATTCATGCCTTCTATATT
This sequence comes from Okamejei kenojei, assembly GCA_035221665.1. NCBI lineage: Eukaryota > Metazoa > Chordata > Chondrichthyes > Rajiformes > Rajidae > Okamejei > Okamejei kenojei. The sequence goes on from CM069138.1 coordinate 57,605,184, forward strand.
CTGTTGTGCTGAGCAAAGCAAGAATTTCATTGTCCTATCTGGGACACATGACAATAAACTCTCTTGAATCTTGAATGATCATATCTGCCTCAACCCTCACTCCTGGCAGCACATCCCAGGCACTTTAAACTTTGCCCCTCTCACCCGAACACTGTTCCTTCTAGTATTTGATTTTTCGATCCTGGGGAAAAGGTTCTGACTGTCTAACCTATCTATGCCTATCTACAGAATTACCACATACCTGATATTCAGCCTCTTGCAACGTTTGCAAAATTGAGTAATATAATTCCTGAGTGTAAGATTCGGTGAGGGAGTGCAAGGATTTGAGGTAATTTTTGAGTTTCCATACTTTTGGATGTTTCTTGGGCAAATGTATTTTAATGCTAATTTTTGCTGGGAAATATATTAAAAACATATTGCATGATCTGTTGGAAGCAATTATTGACAAATTATTTTTTCAACCAACCTTATTGTATTAAATGTTTGTATTAAGTCTTTGAATAGATTAATTTCACATTTATTCCTTCAGTAAGGTATTTACTGATGTTATTACTCGTAATCTATAATCACATTTATTTACAGGTTTTCTTCTTATCGAGTCCACACACAAGATTAGAAGTTGTTCAGCCAGAGTTGAACACACTTCTCGGCATCTGCATACAATGGTGTCTGTCTTGCGCTTCTTGTGCTACTTGTGCGTGATGGTGGAAAGATTGGTGAAAACAGGGCCGCGACGTGAACACTCTTTCCTTGACCCCTATTTACGGGTATCAATTCCAGATAAAATGGAATTGGTTTGATATGCTTTGTCAGTGAATCAACAAGTCTATTAGATGGTTTTCAAAAATTTAATTCCACTCAATAGAAATCTTTCCAGCCAGCTAGAAGCCAATTATTTATGAATTTGTTAAATAAATCTATAATGCTCAGTCAACAGACATTATCATGAAAACAAATAACAATAGTTTGGATCGGGTTATGATCATTCTGCTGGTCATGAAGAGAGTTTACTGACAAAATCCCAGAGTGTAGCTGTAGATTTCTGGGCAAAGACATTTACATCTATCGATATAACTAAAAGTCTCATCTTGACCGCTTCCTGTCTGCGCTGCACATTGATTTTAGATAAAACGCTACCCTATGATATGTGATATTTGGCTATCTTACTCACATTCCTCCGAGAGTGAGTCAGTCACTCTAGAAGATCGCGAGGGATAGTCCACGACTGTGATTATAAGCTGTGAATCAACTGAACTGTGAGTCTGCAATGAACTTGCAATAAATGATGTTAGCCCTTAATGACAATGCAATGAGTTGTTTGGCAATTTGGTGGTCTGCACTCTGCTTGAAATGCTATGAAATTGAATGTGGTGGCCTGCACTCTGTTTGAAATGCTATGAAATTGAATGTGGTGGCCAGCACTCTGCTTGAAATGCTATGAAATTGAATGTGGTGGCCTGCATTCTTGATTGAAATGCTGTGAAATTGAATGTGGTGGCCAGCACTCTGCATGAAATGCTGTGAAACTCAATGTGATGACCTGCACTCTGCTTGAAATGGAATTTCAAGGAATAGCCGTGAGTGAACTGCCAGCCCACCTGCCCTGAGTGACTGATCTGCCACCCCACAGCCCTGAGTGACTGATCTGCCAGCCCACCAGCCCTGAGTGACTGAGCTGCCAGCCTACCAGCCCTGAGTGACTGAGCTGCCAGTCCACCAGCCCTGAGTGACTGAGCTGCCAGCCCACCAGCCCTGAGTGACAGAGCTGCCAGCCCATCAGGCCCGAGTGACTGAACTGCCAGCCCAACAGGCCTGAGTGACTGAGCTGCCAGCCTACCAGGCCTGAGTGACTGAGCTGCCAGCCCACCAGGCCTGAATGACTGAGCTGCCAGCCCAAGAATCCATTCGGCCACAATGTCCATACTAGCCCTCTGGAAACCAGTCCCTTTGGCCCACAACACCCATACTAGTGCTCCAGAAATCCCCCCACTGGCCACGAATATTGGAATTGGTGGAGAGGTGGAATATTGCATTGGGGGACCAGTCCTCCCATATGAACATGGGACCCAACGGGTCCCACTTGGTCTAGTTTAATTTAAAATACTGTGACTTTGTAAAATAATACATTTTCACAATAAGAAAAGGATAAGTGGCATTGGTAATAAACTGCAATATACTGTATGTCCTAATAATCACCGTTTACCTCCCTAAACATCTGTATATTTCTTAAGACTGAAAAAAAAATTGCAGTTTAAAAGTCCATGCTCTTTCTCTTTTGTATTAGTTTACAAGCATACACCTAACTAACTCTCTCTGAGATGAAATTAAATGACATACTTTAAAAAACCCAGTAATCAACACTTCTAAATAAAAGGTTTATCTGACAATCAACCACAATGTTGTTTTTTGGGAGCTTGCTGCATGCATATTTACTGAACTTCATACCTCACAATAGATACTTCTGAATGTGGGTCTCAGACAGAAACCTTGCCCATCCATGTACTCCAGAGCTGCCTCACACGCTGAGTTACTCCAGCACTTTGTGTCCTACTGTGCTTCACTTGTTTGTGAAAATCTTTGGAATATTTTTAAAAGATGCTCTAAAATGGGAGTTTTTTATTCTCTTATAAGTATACAAATAGACTTTTGTGCTAGCATTAGGTGTCGTGTCAGGCCAGCATTTACAGTGGCTTGCAAAAGTATTCATACCCCTTGAACTTTTCCACATTTTGTCACGTTACAACCACAAACGTAAATGTATTTTATTGGGATTTTATGTGATAGACCAAGACAAAGTGGTGCATAATTGTGAAGTGGAAGGAAAATGATACATGGTTTCAATTACAAATTACAAATAAAAAACTGAAAAGTGTGGCGTACAAAAGTATTCAGCCCCCCTGAGTCAATACTTTGTAGAACCACCTTTCGCTGCAATTACAGCTGCAAGTCTTTCGGGGTATGTGTCTACCAGCTTTGCACATCTAGAGACTGAAATGTTTGCCCATTCTTCTTTTGCAAAATAGCTCAAGCTCAGTGAGATTGGATGGAGAGCTTCTGTGAACAGCAATTTTCAAGTCTTGCCAGAGATTCTCAATTGGATTTAGGTCTGGACTTTGACTGGGCCATTCTAACACATGAATATGCTTTGATCTAAACCATTCCATTGTAGCTCTGGCTGTATGTTTAGGGTCGTTGTCCGCCCCTGTCTCAAGTCTTTTGCAGACTTTAACAGGTTTTCTTCCAAGATTGCCCTGTATTTGGCTCCATCCATCTTCCCATGAACTCTGACCAGCTTCCCAGTCCCTGCTGAAGAAATGCACCCCCACAGCATGATGCTGCCACCACTATGTTTCACAGTGGGGATGGTGTGTTCAGGGTGATGTGCAGTGTTAGTTTTCCACCACATAGCGTTTTGCATTTAGGCCAAAACCTTCAATTTTGGTCTCATCAGACCAGAGCACCTTCCTCCACATGTTTGCTGTGTCCCCCACATGGCTTGTGGCAAACTGCAAACGGGACTTCTTATGGCTTTGTTTCAACAATGGCTTTCTTCTTGCCACTCTTCCATAAAGGGCAATTTGTGGAGTGCACGACTAATAGTTGTCCTGTGGACAGATTCTACCACCTGAGCTGTGGATCTCTGCAGCTCCTCCGGAGTTACCATTGGCTGCTTCTCTGATCAATGCTCTCCATGCCCGGCCTGTCAGTTTAGGTGGACGGCCATGTCTTGGTAAGTTTGCAGTTGTGCCATACTCTTTCCATTTTCGGATGATGGATTGAACAGTGCTCCGTGAGATGTTCAAAGCTTGGGATATTTTTTTTTAACCTAACCCTGCTTTCAACCTCTCTACAACTTTATCCCTGACCTGTCTGGTGTGTTCCTTGGGCTTCATGATGCCCAAGGAACATGGTTTGTTCACTAATGTTCTCTAACAAACCTCTGAGGTCTTCACAGAACAGCTGTATTTATACTGAGATTAGATTACGCACAACTGGACTCTATTTACTAATTAGGTGACTTCTGTAGGCAATTGGTTGCACTGGATTTTATTTAAGGGTATCAGAGTAAAGGGGACTGAAAACTTTTGCATGCCACACTTTTCAGTTTTTTATTTGTAAAAAAATTTGAAAACCATGTATCATTTTCCTTCCATTTCACAATTATGCCACTTTGTGTTGGTCTATCACATAAAATCCCAATAAAATACATTTACGTTTGTGGTTATAACGTGACAAAATGTGGAAAAGTTCAAGGGGTATGAATACTTTTGCAAGCGACTGTAAATGGGAAGAAAGAGAAGAGATCCGGAGATAACTGCACTGGAAGCCATTTCTGGAGTCTGAAGAATGGATATCGACCCAAAATGTTACCTATCCATGTTCTCCATAAACTCCAAACACTTGCTGGCAGAGAAGATTGGGAAGAGATGGTTAAGCTGTTTGTTAGTGTAGGAGAAGTGAATAATTGCAGCCTGGGACGCAAAGTTTTAGCAAAAAGAGCATAGAAAGCCCAAAGAGAGATTGGCAGGAAAAGAATGAAAGAGTAATGGCTTGGGCTATATAGAGGCAGCCACCAAATGCATGCTTTTTTCCCCTTCATTCAGAATAAAAAATATATGCAAAACAAAAACTGCAAAATCTCTTTATACATTCTCAATGTCTATTCACACAAAAGTGTCATACTCAGTAGTGTTCGCACCTATCTTTAAATAAAGCACCTTTGCTATTCATGTGACTCCCCCTGGGGTGATATTTCTTCACCTGTTTGAGGGGTGGATGCTGCCCCTCAATGTCCAGCAAAGGAAGGACCCTAGACTGGTTCTCCCCCACAGAGCCTTGCCAAACAAATGCAAAATGGGCAGAGAAGAATGGGAGATGAGGTATATCTCGCATATGCATATCATATCCAGAGGATATTTATCCTAACTTCTTGTGCCCAATGGTTTAAAGTACACTCTGTACCTTTCAATGTTGCGCTACATTGAAACAGTATCTAATGCCCTTGTCCCACTTAGGAAAACTGAACGGAAACCTCTGGAGACCTTGCGCCCCACCCAAGGTTTCCGTTAGGTTCCCGGAGGTTTTGGTCACTCTCCCTAATGGTGGAAAGTGGTTTCCACGTAGTCGAGGCTTCTATGTTCCTGCGATTATTTAAAAAAAAACAAAACCGGCCTCGACTAAAAATAGGTTGCCGTTTGGTCGAAGGCAGTGGAGTGGGGTTGCTATTTACTTACAGGCAGTCGAAGGCAATCTCCTTCACTGACCGGCCATTTTAAGTAAGTAAGTTTATTGGCCAAGTATTCACATACAAGGAATTTGCCTTGGTGCTCCGCCCACAAGTAACAACATGACATACAGTGACAGTTACGAATGACTCAGAAAACACTAAACATTAATAATAATAAAACATTAATGATAAAACACCATTGATTAACCATGTAGACCAACAAAATACCAGATCAAAGGGAGGCTACAGATTTTTGGCTGTTGAGAGCAACTACTCGTGGATAAAAACTGTTTTTATGTCTGACTGTGGCAGCTTTGACAGTCCGGAGTCGCCTTCCAGAGGGAAGTGATTCAAAGAGTTTGTAGCCAGGGTGAGAGGGGTCAGAGATGGTCTTGCCTGCTTGCATCCTGGCCCTTGCAGTGTAGTTCATCAATGGAGGGAAGGTTGCAGCCAATAACCTTCTCTGCTGATCGGACGATTCGCTGCAGCCACCAGGTGTCTGGCTTGGTGGCTGAGCCAAACCAGACCATGATGGAGAAGGTGAGAACAGACTCTACAATGACCGTGTAGAATTGGACCATCATTGCCTGTGGCAGATTGTGCTTCCTCAGTTGCCATAGGAAGTACATCCTCTGTTGTGCTTTTTTGACTGTGGAGTCAATGGTCGCCCCCCACTTAAGGTCCTTGGAGATGATGGTTCCCAGGAACTTAAAAGACTCCACAGATGTGACTGTGGTGTTGTTGATGGTGAGTGGGGTGAGGGGAGGGGGAGCTCTCCTAAAGTCTACAATCAATTCCACTGTCTTAAGAGCATTGAGCTCTAGGTTGTTGCTACGGCACCAGGACGCCAGCTGGGACACTTTTCTGTCTGTAGGAAGATTCCTCCCCATCCTGGATCAGTCCAATCAGGGTTGTATCATCCGCAAACTTGAGAAGCTTGACAGAGGTGTCTGTGGAGGTGCAGTCGTTGGTGTCGAGAGAGTAGAGCAGAGGAGAGAGTATGCAGCCTTGCAGTGCTCCAATGCTGAGCGCTTGTGGGTTCGAGATGTGCTTTCCCAGCCTCACATGCTGCTTCCTGTCTGTCAGGCAGCTGGTGATCCACCAACGGCTTGTGGACTCACAGTTCAGTCACTCACGGCTTGTAGACTCACAGTTCAGTCACTTAAGGCTTTTGGACTCACAGTTCAGTCACTCACAGCTTGTGGACCTCTGGACTCAGGCTCAATTTCTGGACTCAAGCGCGGCTTCCGGACTCCAGCGCGACTTCCGGACTCAGCGCGACCTCCGGACTCAGTGCAACTTCCGGACTCAGCACGACTTCCGGACTCAGCATGGCTTGTGCACTCACAGTTCAGTCACTCATGGCTTGTGCACTCACAGTTCAGTCACTCACGGCTTGTGAACTCACAGTTCACTCACTAACGGCTTGTGGACTCACAGTTCACTCAGCCACAGCTTGTGGACTCACAGTTCACTCAGCCACGGCTTGTGGATTCACAGTTCACTCAGCCACGGCTTGTGGACTCACAGTTCACTCACTCACAGCTTGTGGACTCACAGTTCACTCACTCACGGCTTATGAACTCACAGTTCACTCACTCACGGGTTGTGGGCTCACAGTTCACTCATGGCTTGTGGACTCACAGTTCAGTCACTCACGGTTTGTGGACTCACAATTCAGTCACTTAAGGCTTTTGGACGCACAGTTCAGTCACTCACGGCTTGTGGACTCACAGTTCAGTTACTCATGGCTTGTGGATCTCTGGACTCATGCTCGATCTCTGGACTCAAGCGCAGCTCCCGGACTCCAGCGCGACTTCCAGACTCAGGGCGACTTCCGGACTCAGCATGGCTTGTGCACTCACAGTTCAGTCACATGGCTTGTGAACTCACAGTTCACTCACTAACGGCTTATGAACTCACAGTTCAGTCACTCACGGCTTGTGAACATCACAGTTCTGGACTCAACTCTCACTCACGGCTTCCGCTGACACATGCCCGGCCTCCGGGGCTTTGTTCTCCTCCCCCCCGGAAGGGGTGTTACCTTCATGATGACTGATAGGCGAGAAGACCAATCTGCTGATCTCACAATTTTCTAAACCTTCATAACTTTTCAAATATACCACCGCTCGGAACAAAACTTGGTGGAGTTGGAGCAGAAGAGAACGGTGAGTAAAATGGCGAAAACATCCTGACGATATAGGGTACCGTTTTTGCATAAATTTTAAAACAACGCTGACCGGAAGTGGTCAAGATGGGAGTTTTAGTAATAGTATATATAATACTGTAAATATGAACGGATAAAGATGTTCTTCAGTGAAAACAATATTGTTTTCACTTTAGAAGATCAGTGGGAGGACAAAAAGGTGCCAGCTCAAAATGAGGCTAGCTATATAAGTCTGAGAAAGCCATCTTACTAACAGAGGAAGGCTATGATATGTTTGTCACTTTAGCTGGCTTTCCATCAATACATACAACAAGGCGTTTGAGAGATTGCAGAATCTTTTCATTTTGCACTTTTGGAGATAAAGTTCCAAATTTTAAACTAGAAACTAAACTTAGATGTATTACATAGATGCCTTAAGCATGTCTCTACCACTCTGATTCAGCACTGCTGGACATGATTGTGTCAGATGTGCAAGTTTAATCTAGCATACTGACAACAGAATGCTACAAGAGATAGATACACTGTCAAGGATGCTATATGAACATCCTGACAGACTTGTGGGCCTGTCCTACTTAGGTGATTTTTTAGGTGACTGCCAGCGACTAGAACAGTGGTTCTTAACCTTTTAGGGTCAGAGCCCTGTTCGAAAGAACAGGGCAGTCCTTCACTTTTAGCTAAAATGTGGTGAGCTCTTGTTCCACGAAGTCACTCTTGAGCTGCGCATCTTCACGAATTCGGTAAAATTCAACCTTCGCAGCCATGTCAGTATTGCTGATAGCACCGTCTGCAACAGAAAAGGGTCGGATGATCCACTCATCACAAGAGCGGTCGTCCAGTCCAGGGAAGTAACGTTCGATGACTTCGCTAATTGCCAGAAGGTGGGTTGAGATCTCCTTGTGGAAGTGGCATTCAGCATCTGGAATAGCATCCAGGAGAGTCATCATCGCAGGGAAGATAGTCGTGTCACCGTCCTAAACTCTTCTCTGGTTAAGGTGAATCTTCCTCCTGAACGCTGCCACTGCGTACCACGAGCCGTGCATAGCATTGGGAGGTTTCCTTGAAGTGACAGGTTCAAAGAATTCACCTCGGCGAAACAGTCAGCCAAGTAAACAACCTTCACGAACAGTTCATCCTGCATCTTTTCATGAAGCTGATTCGCCTTCTCAGTACACCCACTATCCAAGAACAACGCTATTTCCTCTCGAAGTTGAATCACACCATTGAGAACTTTACCACGTGAAAGCCAACGCACCTCTGTGTAGAATATCAGAACAGTGAAATCGGTGCCCATTACTTCACACATTGCTCTGAAGTTTCTTGAGTTTGTTGCGCTCCCTCGGATGTGGTTCACAATCTTCACCACATCTGAAAGCACTTCTGGAAGACCAGGAGGGAGAGTCTTCATCGCTAAAGCATGGCGATGTATCATGCAGTGGGTAAAGGAGACATAGGGAGCGACATCCTTCACAAATTCTTTGAGGCTGGATCTGCATCCGACCATGGAAGGTGCCCCATCTGTACACACCCCGACAAGTCATTCCCAGTCAAGCTCATGTTTGATGAGGGCTTCCAGCATTCTGAACACATCCGAGTGGTAGTGGCCAATGGCTCAGAGAACAGGTACTCCTCCTTCATGGCTTCTCCATCGAGGTAACGAACGTAGACTAACAGTTGGGAACATGAGGCAACATCTGTTGATTCGCCCAGTTGCAGTGAATACACTGGACTGCTCTTCACAGTGCTCACTACTTGCAGCAGAATATCATTACTCATATACGAGATTCGACTTTTACCTGAACTTGTTTGACTGCTGTTCCCCCAGCACCACCTTCACTGTTTCAAGAAGGCATGGCTTGGTAAGCTGTTTACCGATGGTGTGAGGTGCGCGATTCGATAAGCAATCCGGTATGAAGCTCCAGCGCTGCTTCATTTTGACGAGTGCAGTGACCCATCGAATCGATGTGGGAACCCTTGAGTGCAGGTTCTTTTCGTTTTTCCATGCCCTTCCCTGCCAGGTTGCTGTGACAAGACTCCAAATGGATCTTCAGTCTTCATGCACTCATGGCTCAAAACCTTGGCACAGATAACACATTGCCAATGGACTTTTGAACATTGCTTATGAAGCCGAACTTGAGAAATGTTTCACTATACGTACGCTTCTTGGCAGACATGGTTCGCAATGCACACAGTTCGTGTGCATATACGTACATGCATACGCAAACAAAATACTGTGTGTGATATGTACCTTTGTTAGGTTCCTAAAAAAGGGCTCAACAAATTGATATGTTATTTATAACCCTTTCATGACCCCTGGAAAATCCCCAAACGACCCACATGGGGGTCACGACCCCCAGGTTAAGAATCACTGGACTAGAACAATGGAATTCACTGAAGTCAGCACCGGCGACAACCTACGTCATCTGGCAACAACCTATGTTAACCTGGCGACAACCTACGACAGCATCTACGACAACCTACGACAGCTCAAATTGTTGCCACTGTCGCTGAAAAATGTTCAATGTGTTGAAAATTTTTCGGCAGTTGCCTGTAGTCGCCTAAAAAATCGCTTAGTGGGCCAGGCCCATTAGGAATGCAATATTTAGCGATGTTACAAAACTTACCTTCAGCGGCGCTGCAGTTCTGCCACTGGCGGTGTGCGCGACTTTGGCGCCTTGGGGGGGGGGGGGGGGGGGGATTAAAATGCCGTTTTCTCCTGCTGATCGGAGGTGGACTATCTCGGGCTGCCAGCTGTTGAAGAACAATCGACCGAACTTATGTTCCCAATTTTTTTTTAAATTTAATCGCGAGACAATTTAATATTTACATTAAAATAAAAGGCGACTTCTAACACGCTCAACGCCTACAACGTGGAGGGCGTTTTGTCCCGATCGAATGAACGGGACAAAACAAAATGTAAGTCGTCTATTTTATGTATAAAATTGTTTCTTTGGATGGCTTTAATCACATTTTACGATGCGAAAATGTGAATTGGGCCCCATACGAATTGGCAGTGTTTTTCCTGCCGATATGGGGTTCAAATTCACTGCAAATGCAACGATCCAATCGATTGCGTTCCAGAAAAGCACAATCGCAAGATGCTCTTTTCTTTGGACAATTACGTCATAAGAGCATCTAAATCGTCTATATTTTGTGTTATTGTCTACCCATAGACAATATTGTTATACTAAATATCAGTTTTAGTCCCATGTATGGTGCAAAAAAATAATAATTTAAATTATATTGAGTGGATGTTTCTAGATTAATTTATGGGAATGAAACATAAATTCCTTCCATCTGGCGTATAAATTCATGACAGTGAGATTTAAAAATCATGTTATATTGTGAATTCTTGTGTGAATGGGATTAGTTTGTTATTTGGATACTTATGAAGTGTAGTCCGCAGTGGTTGGCGTTAGATGAGTGATGATGGTTAAGTAGACTGCGTGCTTGAGAATGTGAAAAACAAAAGGAAAAGAAAGAAAAAAGAAAAGAAAACAAGGCCCCAAAGAGAAGAGGGCCTTAAGAAGGGAAAGGAAATAACTAAAAAATCCAAAGAAGGTAGAGCTAAACAAAAAAGAAAGGGAATGTGCCTAACTCATAACGATTCACACACATCACCTAGTTCTAAAACAATAACTTACTAGGGTTATGCTGCACCATATTATACTTGTAAAAAATCAATAAAAGGTGACCATATTCTTAAGAATTGTTCTTGTTTTCCTGCTAGAACGAGTCTAATTTCCTCGAGATGTAATATTTCCATAGAATTCATTGCTAAATCCATCCGGATTTTAAATTTTGAAACCCTTGATATGAAATGATCGATCCTCTGATAAATGTCTTAAACGATTCCCATAATAATGACTGATATACCTGGTGTATCATTGGACTAAAAAATATATAACTGTTGTCTTAGATATGCACAACCCCGAAGGTTGTTTACCATTTGGAGATTAAATCTCCAAAACGATTTTTTATTGGTCATTCCTTAAGAAGTTAACGGAGCATGATCTGAAATGATACTACTATGGTATTTTGGATTTGATGTAAATGGGATTAGTTTCGTATCTACTAAAAAATAATCAATTCGTGAGTAGGTTTTGTGTACCATTGAGTAGAAGGAATATTCCTGTCCAGTTGGGTTTGCAATCCTCCATACATCTGTTATATTTGTATTTTTTATGTATTTATTTAAGAGTTCACTAGCTTTAGATTTAATGTTTAGCCTTTTTATGGTGTTGATTTATCCAAGTAATTGTCGAGAACGCAATTAAAATCTCCTCCAAATATCACATTTTGATAATCAAGCTCTGAGATTAAATTCAAAATTTTGTTTACGAATTGAGGATTATCAAAGTTAGGCCCATAAATATTTACCAAGGTAACTGAGGTTGAGTTTATCTCCCCCGTAACTATGACATACCTCCTGTCTTTGTCTATTATTTTATTCTTTAGTTTAAATGGTATTCCTTTTCAAATTATAATTGCCGTACCTCTAGATTTAGTACTATATGAGGAATGATATGTCCTTTTGATGAATCTGTTTTATTAGTTGTAAATACATATTAATAGAAAATACTTCTTACATACATTCGTAATATTATTAATATTAACATTTAAGACTTTATATTTCTGTACATTTTTTTTTAATAAGTAAGAAAAGATAGAGAAAAATAATATAGAGGTAAAAAATCGAAAATAAGGAAGTGAATGGAGTATTAAAAAGTTATCCATCGTTGGAGATATATCCATGATTTGTTATACGTAATTCTTCATCTATTCCATTATTCAGGCTTCAGTCAGGCTCTCGTACCGAGCCATTTTGACCCTTTAGATATTCAATGTATGGAGACCATATCCCTCTGAAAAGATCCAACCTGTCCATTAGAACGAGCCTCAATCTTTCCAGATGGAGTGTCTCCGACAAGGAATGATATGTCTGAACGATCCAGTTAGCCCTAAGCCTTGTCTGCGCCTGTAATTTTAAATGCGTTTCCTGTAAGAAGATTATGTCGGCATTTATTGATTTTAATTGTGCCAAGATCTTACCCCTTTTGATTGAATCATACCGCTTACGTTCCAGCTGCAAAACGTGATTCCACCTATTTTATTTTGTGTAATGTCTTACATTTTAAATTAATTTAATACATTTATGTCATATGGTACAACACAATACCTTGATCTTCCAGGTGTGGAGTGTGTACTTATCTCTTCTTGGTATTCTAGGCACAGCCCTTTAAAAGATATCCTTAAAAAAACCCAATAAGGTGAAAAGTGATTCAAAAAAATAACAAGTGATATTGCAGTACAGTGATAAAAACACTGCACTACTAGAAAGAACCCACCAAAAGGTGGTAGAAATGATTTTTTCGACTTCTGTCGTTGTTAATTAACATTTACCTCCACTCCCGTTGCCAACTAATGTCAGAAGGAGGAGGGGTCTGTACAAAGGTATATAAAGATACATCCAACATCTAACTCTGATTTAGTCTTTTCACGAATATATATTTACTACTAGACCAGCTTCACATGGGAGGGCTTGTACCCCAATGCAATATTCCACCTCTCCACCAATTTCAATATTGCTGGCCAGTGGGGGAGGGGGCTTTCTGGAGCACTAGTATGTGTGTTGTGGGTCAAAGGGACTGCTTTCCAGAGGGCTAGTATGGACATTGTGGGCCAAATGGATTATTGGGCTGGCAGCTCAGTCACTCAGGCCAGGCAGTTCAGTCACTCTGGCCAGGCAGCTCAGTCACTCTGGCCAGACAGTATTTTAGAACCAATAGAGACACTTTTTGCAAGCGTTTTAGAACCAATAGACACACTTTTTGCAAGCATTTTAGAACCAACAGAGACACCTTTTGCAAGCATTTAATGAACCACATTAAGGGCTCTCACCATTGAGTAGACATGTGTTCAGTGTTATTCAGAGCTCAGAGAGACGTGGCCCTCTGGCTTCCTCCATCTTGCAGAGACTGAGTGAGGCACACCACTTCTTGGTTTTATAGTCCCTCCCCCTCCCTCCAGCGGGGGCAGCAGAGAGAATGGTGAATATTTAAAAAACATTAATATCTCTCAGATTTTTCATCAATGGGAAAAATCCTCTGGTCCAGGAAGGCAGAGGGGGGCTCTGAGCGAGATGGCCAAAATTGACGGCCATAGGTGGCTGCGTTCTCTCGGAAATCACACCACAGTGAGCCAAAAGCGGTCAAGATCAGACTTTTAGTAATATAGATATACTAACAATTGTTATATTAAACTTCATGGCTCTAAGCCTTTGTCTTGCATTAAAGTACTACTTCAGATTGGAAGGGGTTAACTAAGAGTACATTCTTGGCTGTCTGCCAATTACCTCATGTTGGAATCACTTCCCTTCCATCTAATTTCAACTCTGTATAAAACATTTCATGAATTACATTTCCGAATTAGTTGCACCCATATTAGTATATTATTATAGAGTTAACTTGAATCGATGTAATTAAGTCACCACGACTAATCTACCAGACCGTTAGCAAATTATGATAAATCCACCCCCCTTGGGGGTATGATACTCTATCCTTTATACTAATTCATTTTAGATTAATAAAACTATATTAAATCACTACATTATTTGTTTGTTTGTTTTGTTTATTTATTTGCACCATGTTTTAAAAGAAGACAAACGATCAATTTATAATACCATGCAGTGCTGGGAGGGAAGGGTAGCCCAGAGAGCTTATACAAAGTCCGCTCCCATCTGAATATGAGCCTTAATGGCAAATCAGGGGGTAGGAGAAATAAAAAAGACAATAATAAACAATAATACAGTTTAAGAATGAAAATTAAAAATATGAAATTAAAAATATGAAAATAAATAAAATAATAAGGTATAGTATGAGATAAGAGTCAACAGAAGTAGTTTATATGTTAGTCTGTAAACCAACTATAATAAAACTATGTTAAATCTATGTGAAATCATTATTTAGGGACTTCTGGTGGTGCCATGGAGTAACAAAGGTACAGCATCAAGCTCTGCTCCCGTTAAATCTTGAAAAAAGGCGGTTTGGAAGACGGGACCGATTTAAAAATACTCACTGGAGCTGTTTGACGTTGCATAAGTGACGTCATCAGAAGTTGCCGCGAAAAAACGGAGATTAACGGCAGTTTTAAATGAAAAGAGGGAAACCTCACCAGAAGCCTCCACAACTTGCTGCAAGGCCTGCTACAAGACTCTACTTGAAAAAACTTGGTAAGACTCCTCAAATTCCACAAACATCAGCTGAAAGCTCGGAAGAAGAAGCTGACTCTCAAAGTCCTCCTACAGAAATGACTTCAAAGGAAGGACAGATGGACCAAGTGGAACCATCGGTAAGAGCTTTAGTTACTAAAGACATTTCTAAATTGATACTAGATGGGAACGCCGCGCTGGACAAAAGTATCTCTGAAAAAATTAAACACCGTAATGATAAGGTGATGCTGAAAATTGATAACTTAAATAAACGTGTTGAAGAAATTGAGGAGGATTTAAACAAGTAAATTAAGCGAGTTGAAAAAGACTGTAACAAGAAGTTTGATTCAATTATTAAGACTACTGCAAAATATGATTCAGTTATGGAAGAAACGGAAAATACGATGACTGAGATGTCTGAGGAGATAAAGAGACTGAGAAAGGAGCAAGAAAGTACTGGGGGGCAACTTGCCAAAATGAATGATAAATGTCTGGACTTGGAAGCAAGACCGAGAATGCAGAATTTAAGAATAGTTGGAGTAAAAGAGGGAAGGGAGAGTGGACAAAACCCTCGGGAGTTTGCTGCCAACTTACTTAAACAAGTATTTAAGCTGTCTGAAAACCCGAGAATAGAAGTGGCTCGTGGCTCACCGGGTTCGATGCAAGGCTGAAGCAAGCTCAGCTGCCCCCCCCCCCAAGACAGTTCATTGTGAAATTTCATGACATCTCTACTCTGGAAGAAATTATGAAACTGATTCCATATGGATCGAATTTGATGTTTGAAGAGGATTATTTTGTGATTATCCAGTTGAAATTGCTAAAAAGAGGAACATGTTCACAAAGACAAGAATGATTTTGAAAGGAATCACTGGCGTAAGACATGGAATAATGTATCCTTCAAAGATAAGGAATACTTATAACTCTGTTGAACGTGCCGTCACGGACCCAGAAGAGGCATTTAAATATGCACAAGGTATTACAAAGGAGGTCGACTGATTACCAGGAGTCTGTCTCTCACAATATTACGAAGGAGAAGCGGTGAGGAAAATACTTTTTAATAAAAAAAGCCTGCTCTTGTTAAGATGGCGGATTTCTCCACAAGGTGATGTTGAGACACTTTATCTCTGGAATGTAAATTCAAGGTCGAACTTTATGTTTCACTCTGAATGAACGACTTGGAAAACAAGTGAAACCGAGGTGGAAAAGAAACGGAATTTGGGAATGCGAAAAAACAACATTAATGGACTTGTATACAAAAACTTATGACTTAAGAAACATACAATTATATACTAACATAAAATAATTAACTAACAGAACTAACTCAACAACAATAACCCACTATGGTGTAATACTGATGCACAGCGTAATAATGACTGATTCCCCTAAGGGGGAAATGGGGGGTTTATCTCATGATGTTAATTAACACCTAAATATAAGAATAGTGAGTTAAATATGATCGATAAGTATTAACAATATACTAACAAACTTAATAGATATAGTAGATCTAGTTTAAGCTGTGCGTAAAGGGGGGGGGGGGGGGGGGAGGAGACTTAGATACTTGGAAAATATCCAAGGGTCTGAATCTGGTTAACCCCCTGGAACCTGCTGTTGTCTAATATAAAAGAATGGGACTTAATTGGGGAGTGAAATGTAATAACTGTCGGTATATCGGCAGACATGGGTATATAACTAACATAGTTACTGTTATATTTTAGTGTATACTTAATGTTGGATTTTTTGAAGATGCATTTGAATAGATTTGAAATGAGTTTTATCTTATATATATTATTTAATTTTGAACCGGCCTCGCTTCCTTTTAATAATAATTGGTCAAGGGGGCAGAGCGGAATGTATAACAACATCCACGGAAGTCTACAAGAATTTTTCTACCACCTTTTGGTGTTTTAAAAATAAAAAATCTTTATTTTTAGATATTATATTATCACTTTTTGTTTTTCAATTACCTTTTCACCACTTTATACTTTCTGGTCTTTTCTAAGGTCTATTTTGAAGGGGAGATGCCAACAAAATGTAACAGCTGTGGATGACCCCATCACCTAGAGTTCTGAGGTACTTGGTTGCACCATATGACTTAAGGATATTAACATTATTTACAATGCAAGACGATAAACAAAATAAAACTGGAGGAATCACGTTCTGTAGCTGGAATATAAGGGGCACTAATGAACCAATTAAAAGGGGGTAAGATTTTTGCCCAATTAAAAGCAATCAATTGTGACAATTGTTTTACAGGAAACACATCTGAAACATCAAACACAGATAAGATTGAAGGCAAATTGGATTGCATACTACTCTTCATTTACTTCTAAATCTAGAGGCACGGCTATTATTATTTGTAAAGGTATACCATTTAAACCAAAGAATATCACAGCAGATAAAGAGGTGAAGTACGTTATAGTTACGGGAGAAATTCACTCTACCCACTTACTTTGATAAATATTAATGCTCCCAACTTTGATAACCCCCAATTCTTTAATAAAATTCTGGATATAATTTCAGAGTTTAATTATCAAAATGTGATAATAGGGGGAGATTTCAATTGTGTTCTAGATCCATATCTGGATAAATCAGCAAAACAAAAAAGGTCTAACATAAAATCGAAAACTAGTGAACTCCTAAATACATATATAAAAAACACAAACATAACAGATGTATGGAGAATTGCTAATCCAGTAGGAAGGGAATACTCATTTTATTCAACGGTACATATCGGTACGTATCGACTATATTTTAATGGACACGAAATTAATTCCCTATACATATAACTCTAAATATCACTATAATATTATTTCTGATCACTCCCCGTTAACATTTTTTTAAATTAGAAGGAACGTCTGATAAAAAATTTTGAATTTGGTGATAAACCACAACATCAAAGCACATCAACTGAAAAAATAGGAAAAGGAAAATACAATTACTAAAATTAAACCAGATAAAGGTAAATTATTAACACTACCTAAAGACATTAATAAAGGATTTGCTCAATTTTATCAAAATTTATATACATCTAAAACCCCAGCAAATAATATTAAAATTACAAACTTCTTGGACAATTGTAATCTTCCAAAACTCAATATGTTGGAACAAGAGGAATTAGGAGCTCAGATCACACTTAAGGAAATAGAAGAAACAATAAATTTGTTGAAGAATGATAAAACGCCAGGGCCAGATGTCTTTGTTAATGAATTCTATAAAAAATTCTACGAGATAATTTCACCACGCTTTCAAAATTTATATATACATGCTTTTAAAGAAAATACTAGACTCACAAACTATTACTTATACCTAAAAAGGATAAAGATCTAGAAGACCCAGGCCCATATAGAGCCATAGCACTCCTAAATACAGATGAAAAGATATTAGCAAAGACCCTCGTGAGAAGATTAAATACGTTAGCAAACTAATAAATCCGAATCAAACGGGGTTTATACCCAAGAGATACTCATTCAACAATTTGAGACGGCTGTTTAATATAATGTACTCATATAAAACTGAAGAGGAAGACTTAGCAATTATTTCACTGGATGCAGAAAAAACTTTTGATCAAGTAAAATGGAAATATCTATTGAAAGTATTGCAAAATTTTAATGTGGGAGATAATTTTATCTCATGGGTAAAATTATTATATGATAAGCCAACAGCTAGAATACTGACTAATAACATATTATCCCCAAAATTCCAATTATCAAGGGGCAATAGACAGGGGTGTGCATTATCGCCCCTGCTATTTGCACTT
Organism: Okamejei kenojei; assembly: GCA_035221665.1. Classification (NCBI taxonomy): domain Eukaryota; kingdom Metazoa; phylum Chordata; class Chondrichthyes; order Rajiformes; family Rajidae; genus Okamejei; species Okamejei kenojei. The sequence goes on from CM069138.1 coordinate 57,623,542, forward strand.
GTGATAGAGCCTTTAGCAGAAAGTATAAGAAGTCATCCGAATATTCATGGATATAATACCAAACACTCAAATAATAAAATTTCATTATATGCAGACGACATATTTTTATACATTACAAATTCGCACATTAGCATACCAAATATATTAAATTTAATAGAGGAATTTCGTTCTTTTTCAGGATATTGAATAAATTGGAATAAAAGCGAACTTATGACTATAAAACCTCAAGAGCCGACACACCTGTTGAAATTCCCTTTTAGAATTGCAACAGAAAAAATCAAGTATTTGGGTATCCAAATTACTAGAAAATATAAATCATTATTTAACGCAAACTACATGCCTTTATTAACTAAATTGAATGTGTTGATTAAATTCTGGAAAACACTGCCGATGTCATTAATAGGCAGAATAAATGCTATAAAAATGATCTTTTTACCACAAATACTGTACCTATTTCAATCATTACCAATATATTTACCAAAAAAACGATTTAGAAAACTAGACTCTGATATTACAAATTTCATATGGGACTATAGATCACATAGAATTCAAAGCAAACATCTGTGTAAATCTAAAGAATTCGGGGGACTGAAATTCCTCAATTTGTTATACTACTATTGGGCAGTGAATATTAAAAATATAATTTACTGGTTGGACAGTTCTGCCCTACAAGTAAACTGGATAAGAATGGAGAAAGAGGATTGTTCCCCCTATAATATAGGAGCGATTCTTCTTTCTCCGATGAAATGAACAATATAATATATAAGAAGAATCCAATTATTCACAGCATAATACGAATTTGGAAACAAATAAAATTAACTTTAAAATGAAGAAATTTATCGCTTCTTTCCCCAATAATTAACAATCCCTCGTTCAAACCATCTATTATTGATAAAACATTTATCCAGTGGGAAAGAATAGGAATTAAAATGATTGGAGATATGTATGAAATAGGAAAACTTCTATCATTCCAACAATTACAACTAAAATATAATCTGAAAAGTAACCAATATTTCAAATACCTTCAAATTCGAGATTATTTGAAAAAACATATACAAGGATATCAAACTCTAACCTCAGATTTATTAGATGAAGGAATGAACAGAAAGGCAGAATCAAGCAATTTAATATCATATTTATATAATATAATTTTAAATATAGAAACACCAATGACAGAGGCAATTAGAAGGGACTGGGAACAAGAGTTATTGATACAAATTCTGAAAGACAGATGGGAAAAAAACGTATTATATGTACATAAATGTTCAATTAATGTAAGGCATAACTTAATTCAATTTAAAATTTTACATAGATTATATTACTCGAAAACTAGATTGAAGAAAATATTTCCAAACGATTCCCCCATTTGTGACAAATGTCTAACTCAAAATGTCACTATAGCACATTCCTTTGTCTCCTGTACAAAACGTCATAAATTTTGGAATGAAATTGTTGGAACTTTTACAAAACTATTTAGAAACATAGAAACATAGAAAATAGGTGCAGGAGGAGGCCATTCGGCCCTTTGAGCCAGCACCGCCATTCAATATGATCATGGCTAATCATCCGCTATCAATAACCCGCGCCTGCCTTCTCCCCATACCCCTTGACTCCACTAGCCGCTAGAGATTCATCCAACTCTCTCTTAAATCCATCCAGTGATTTGGCCTCCACTGCCCTCTGTGGCAGGGAATTCCATAAATTCACAACTCTCTGGGTAAAAAAGCTTTTTCTCAGCTCAGTCTTAAATGACCTCCCCTTTATTCTAAGACTGTGGCCCCTGATTCTGGACTCACCCAACATTGGGACCATTTTTCCTGCATCTAGCTTGTTCAGTCCTTTTATAATTTCAGATGTTTCTATAAGATCCCCCCTCAACCTTCTAAACTCCAGTGAAATCAAGCCTCGTCTTTTCAATCTTTCCTCATATGATAGTCCCGCCATCCCAGGGATCAATCTCGTGAACCTACGCTGCACTGCCTCAATCACAAGGATGTCCTTCCTCAAATTAGGAGACCAAAACTTTACACAGTACTCCAGATGTGGTCTCACGAGAGTCCTATAAAACTGTAGAAGTTTACTCCTGTACTGAAATCCTCTTTTAATGGCCAACATTCCATTAGCTTTCTTCACTGCCTGCTGTACCTGAACGCCAACTTTCAGTGACTGGTGTACAAGGACACCCAGGTGTGGCTGTACCTCCCCCTTACGTAACCTAACCCTATTTAACATAAAATTAAACCCCAATACAGAATTGATTATTTTCGGATCAATGGAAGACGGACGTAAGCTAACCACGTTCCAAGAAGCTCTCTTTAATTATGGTTTAATAACAGCAAAAAAACTTATACTTAAATTTTGGAAAAACGCATCCACGCCAACATTTAAAATGTGGATTTCAAATATGTCGGAAATGCTACATCTTGAAGAAATGAGCTTCCTCCTACTAGGCAAAGTGACCAATTCTTAAAGATTTGGTCTCCTTTTATCGACTTCTTACAAGCATATGGTGCAACATAACATAATCTTGGATATTAAATGGTTCAGAACTGGGTGACAGATGGGTAAAGATATTAAATAGGTATATCTCTCCTCATTTATTTTCCTTTTATTCCTCTTTTTTTTTCAATTTCTTTAGCTTCTTATCTCTTCTTTCTGTCTCTCTCGCTATTCATTTCTACTCTCTTGTCTATCTATTTCGATACTCTCTTTTCTTCCTATCACTGCTCTTTTATTATTAAATTAAAAATAAGAAGTTGTTCCAAGAATTGTAACATGTCTGTATGCATCAGGTACTTAGGTACCACATTACTGTACTTCTAACAAAAACAAAAACAAAAAAAAAATCATTATATCAGACCAATCTTTTTATGAATAAATTGTTAATTCCAATTTCCTTTAGTTAGGGTGTTACATGTTCCGTGACTCCCTTTTTTTTCTCATCGAAGTATAGTTTCGACCTTGGTTCTGCATTCCAAAGCTGATAACTGACTAGACTTTACCACATGTAAGAATTACGCCATCTTAACAAAGACATTTTTAATATCAGTTACTTCAAAATTCACATGTTCTCAGCTTCTTCTCAACCAAAGTTTATAGCCAAACCATCTCTTGACAGCCATGTCATTTACTCATCGCTTGAACTCCTTTACAAGGTCTTCTGCATATGTATATGACTCTTCTGGGTCGATGAAGACACGCTCCGTATTCTGATAAGTGATCTTCATTTTAGCTGGGTACATAATACCATATTTTAAGCCCGGTATTCCTTTCAGAATCTGTCTGGTCTTTGAAAACAGATCCCGATTCTTCGCAACCTCTGTCGGGTAGTCCCTAAAAAATCTGACGGTCTCATTCTCAAATTTCAAAGTTGTTCCATGAGGTATTCTCTTCATAATATCTTCCAGTACAGAGAAATCCTGCAATTTCACTGTGATCTGTCTCCTGACCTCGATTGCGCCCTTCGGACTCAGTGTGCCATATCAATCTTCGGGTTATCAGGCAGGTTAAATACCTTTTGAAGCAGGTTAGAGGTGAATTCCCGGGTATACAGTCTGGTCTCTCTTCCTTTCACACCAACTATCCTTAAATTCTGACGTTGTGACCTGGCTTCCAAGTCCACACATTTCACCGTCATTTTGGCCAGTTTCCCCGAGGTATTCTGCTGTTCTTTTTTCATTCTCTTCATCTCCTAATATCCGGAAGTGGCGGCGCTGCGTGGCAGCTGCGGCTCACCTGCAGTCCGTCTGTTTTTTTCTTTTTTTTTGTCTTTTTGTGTCTGTTTTAGTTAGAATTTTGGTTTATTAGGCTGTGTTTGTGTGTGTGTGGGGGGGGGGGGGGGGGGAGGGGGGGAGAAACAAGGTTTTAGTCTCTCCCTTCGGGGGGATGCGACCTTTCCTTGTCGTGTCCCCCGTCACCGTCTCAGTCTGTGCTGAGGCCTAATGGCGGAGCTGGTGGCCTCGGAGCTGTGGCGAGCGTTCAGAGCTCCAGTGTTCCAGCGGCGGCGGCGGCCCGGCTTCGGGGCTTCGGGGCTTCGGCGCTCCAGCAGTTGCTCCAGCGGTGCTCCAGCAGCGGCCCGGCTTCGGCGCTCCGGCGGCTCTCCAGCGGTGCTCCAGCGGCGGCCCGGCTTCGGAGCTCCGGCGGCTCCAGCGGCTCTCCAGCGGTGCTCCAGCGGCGGCCCGGCTTCGGGGCTCCAGCGGCTCTCCAGCGGTGCTCCAGCAGCGGCCCGGCTTCGGAGCTCCGGCGGCTCCAGCGGTTGCTCCGGCGGTGCTCCAGCGGCGGCCCGGCTTCGGCGCTCCGGCGGCTCTCCGGCGGTGCTCCAGCGGCGGCCCGGCTGCGGCGCTCCGGCGGCTCTCCGGCGGTGCTCCAGCAGCGGCCCGGCTTCAGAGCTCCGGCGGCTCCAGCGTTCCCGTGGTCGAACCTGATTGGGAGCTGTGGTGGTGTTCCGGCATTCCGGCAACGGCGGCGGTGACGGCCTGGCTTCGGAGGCTCGGCCGCGGGCCTAGTGGACGATGACATCGAAGGCCTGGATTGCCTCAGTACAGAGGGGGAACAAGTAGGGGAAAAAGACAAAGACTTTAAGACTTTTGCCTTCCACCACAGTGAGGAGGTGCCTGGTGAACTCACTGTGGTGGATGTTAAATATGTGTTTATTGTGTGTTTTGTTTTAATTTATTACATGTTATGACTGCAAGGTAACAAATTTCGTTCAGACCGAAAGGTCTGAATGACAATAAAGGAATCTGAATCTGAATCTGAATCTGAATCTCGTCAGACGTGGTTTCCATTTCTTTCATAGCTGAACTGAATGCCTCCTTAGTATCTTTCATCATGTGCTTGCATTCCTTTTCCACCGCTTGAGTCGTACGGCCTCACGGGGCCGGTCCCAATTCAAACCGCAGAGGCGTATGGAGTTGTGCGGGGCTGGTCCCGACATCATACTCACCAATTAGCTGGGCAGGAGGTGGACCGACTGAATTTGGACGTCGCACGGCGTCGGGTGGTGACGTCATCACACAATGACACGCCGGGCGTTGACTTCATCGCGCAACGCCATGCGCTAGGCGTACGCCGTCAAGACGCTGCGTACGACGTCAAGACGCTGCATACGACATCAAGATGCTATGTACACCCGTCAAGACGCGTAAGCCCGCAATGCACCTGCAGGCCGACAGGCCGTTGGCGCGCGGGATTTTCGGACAGTGTCCGTTTTTCGGAGCCCTGCGCGATGTTTCGAGACCAGACCCGCACAACTCCATACGCCTCTGCCGATTGAAGTGGGACCGGCCCCGCGAGGCTGTACGCCTCAAGCGACCACGTTTGGTCGCGCTAGATGCATACAATCACATGCTGGTGGGACAGGCCCTTAACACACTTGTAATTGCTTAGAAGAAATATCAGCAACTCAGTTCTGAAGATAATGTGCAGGCAGACTAGTAAATAGTCACATTTGCTCCCTGCAAGAACAAAGGGACGAGATAAGGTAGAACGCAGTGTGTCTTTAACTGACTGTGCAGGTGAGCATAACAATGATTCCTTTACAGAATGCAAATCAGTTGTCAAGCAATCTCACATGCATCTACTTGCAACAGGCCAAGTCACGCAGCTCGTTCATTCCCTACGCAGAAGAGCTGGAATTTACAGCTAAAGTCTCCACCTAAGTAACAGAATGTGCAGAGTAATGTGTGGGAAACAACGAGGGCTCAAGGATTGTCTTGTTTATTCAAAGTTCTCTCAGGGTATGCATATGCATGATCAAACATTTCATGCAGTCACGTCACACTTATTTAAATAAACTGCGCAGCAACTTTCCTGCTTCAAAAGGGCAATCTCATTCTCCCAGTAATATCCCCTAAAACCGATTTCCCCACAGACACTTCAATTCTACCACCCTCACCATACAAAGACAATTTTCAGTGACCATTTAATCTACAAATATTTGGGATGTGGGAGGAAACCAGAGCACCTGGAGAAAACCTACACAGTGACAGGGAGAACGTACAGACTCCCCGCAAGCAACTTCTGAGGTCAGGATTAAACCCCAGATCTCTAAAGGGCCTGTCCCACTTTCACGATCTAATTCACGACCTTTTTTACTCGTGGACATTTTTCATCAGGTTAGAAAAACGCCCTGACCTACTTGATGCCATGAGTACCTATGACTAGCATCACGACCTACCTACGACCTCCTACGACCTCGTGGCGACCATGCTGTGAGTATGAGCCAAGGGCAAACTCGGCGGAGGTCGTGAATTAGGTCGTGAAAGTGGGACAGCCCCTTGAAGCTGTGAGGCAGTTCTATTAGCTGTGCAACCATTCCACTCCCTTTTGAAACATTACCTTCTGAATGTTTCTAGTATTTTCTGTTTTGATAGGTTGTTGTCACAGTAATCATACTGAAATAGGCGTGTACTTACTGCAAATTATGCTCTCAATCCTGGTGATCTGCAGTTGTGGTAAAATGTGCACCTGCTAGTAAGCTGTTCCAGATTCTTGTTTACAGTGGGTAAATAGCAAAAGCACCATGAGCTACTTCAGAGGACAAAAAGAGGACACAAGTTTGCTTTGGCAGATAAGGTAAAGGAGAATCCAAAGAAATTCTTTTTTTTATTTTTTTAATAAAATTTATTTATTATAGAAACAAAATAATAACAGAGTACATTATTTTACTATAGTAAAAATACATAATATTAATGATCAATTCATACTATTAATATTATTTGTATTGTTCTTAATTATAAATTTCAAGGTTATATATTTTATATAACTAAAAATACATGATACTAATAATACATTTATAATATTAGCAATATACTCATACTGTTAATACTATTTATTTTGTCTCTAATTTTAAGTATAATGCTAAATATTATGTGATTAATAATATGAAATACTAGTAAAACTTTTATAATATTCATTATATCTTCGTAAAGTTAACAATATTTGTGTTATCACTGATTTTAAATTTAAAATTATTATACAATTGAAAATACACAATTTTATATAATTAAAAATATAAGATACTAATAATATTCTCATGAAATTAATAATATTTATATTCGTACCGGTATTAAGAGGTTAAGATCATTTGTTTCTATGCTATTTTCTAATTTTTTATATAGATATAAGAGAATAGAAAAAAGAATAAAGAATAAGAAAGGTTTGATGGAGAATAGAATATTCGTCATTAATTCGCCTTAAAGATATATTCATGATTTATTATATATATTTCTTCATCCATTCAAATATCCAGGCCTCAGTCAAGTCCTCGCGCCGAACCGTTATGACCCTGTAAATATTTGATATACGGAGACCAAATCCTTCTGAAGAGGTCTAACCCATCCATAAGGATAAGCCTCAATCTCTCCAAATGGAGTGTCTCCGACATTTCTATATTCCACATTTTGATTGTTGGGAATGCAGGGCCTTTCCAAAATTTTAATATTAATTTTTTCCCCAATTATTAGACAGTAGTCAATAAAAGTTCTTTGATTCATTGTTATTAGTTGGTCAGTTTCAAATATTCAAGTATAATTAACTTTGGGTCAGGAGTCATACTTATATTGACAACATTCGAAATTGTCTTAAATATTTCATTCCAGTATTCTACAATTTTTATACAGTTAGTAAATGAATGTGACAAATTTGCTTCTGAAATTTGACATTTATCACATGTAGGAGATATCTTTGGGAAAATATAATGTAATTTAGATTTAGAATAATGTAATCTATGTAGTATTTTAAACTGTATAAGGGAATGTTTAGCATTTAACGAGCAATGATGTATATGTTGTAGACTTTCATCCCATAATTTCTGGTCTTATTATTTGACCTAATTCCTTTTCCCAAGACTCTCTATATGTTTCTGTTGATGGGGTATCATTTTCCAATAAAATATTATATATATATGATATCATTTTTTCCGTATTTGGATGTTTATTCAAGCATTCATCTAAAATTTCTGTCTTTCTATTTCTAAATTCTTGTATATTTGCAGAAGCATAATTTCTAATTTGTAAATATCTAAAATATTCTTTATTGTGTAGCCCATAAATTTGTTGTAACTCTTGAAATGAAAGAAAAATATTTTCCTTATAAAGATCACCCATCTTAGAAATTCCTTTATTTTTCCATTGTAAAAAAGCCTTATCCAACATTGAAGGTTTAAACACAAAATTATTGGCAATTGTAAGACCTAATGGTATAGATTTTAGTTTTAATGCTTTCTTTATTTGTTTCCAGATGCGGATTCCATTTTCTATTATCGGATTTTCATTATAAACTTTCTTAGCTACATTAGTGTTAGCAAATATCATAGAGCTAATTTCAAATGGAGAACAATCTTCTTTTTCCATATTTAACCAATTTGGTTTATTATCTAATTCTTCTATCCAAAAATTCATATTTTTAATATTAACTGCCCAGTAATAAAACATAAGATTTGGTAATGCTAATCCTCCGTTTATTTTAGATTTACATAAGTATTTTTTATTTATTCTATGGCTCTTATAATCCCAGATAAAGTTAGTAATTATGGAGTCTACTTTTTAAAAAAAAATTTTAGGAAGATATATCGGAATTAATTGAAATAAATATAATAATTGTGGGAGAAAAATCATTTTTATTGCATTAATTTTACCTATCATTGAAATAGGTAAGCTTTTCCAGTATAAAATATTCTTATTTAATTTATGCAGTAATGGAGGGAAATTAAATTTAAATAAAGAGTCAAATCTTTTTGTAACAAAAATTCCAAGATATTTAATATTTTCATTTGTTATCTTAAAAGGAAATTGTTGTAATATATGTAAATTCTTCACCGTTTATTGGCATAAGTTCACTTTTATTCCAATTAATACTATATCCTGAAAGTGATCCAAATTCCGTTATTAGTTTTAACAAATTTTGGATACTTATTTCTGGCTCAGTGATATAAAGTAATACATCATCCGCATATAAGGAGATTTTATTCTTAGTATCTGTAGTATCATATCCATATATTTCCGGGTGTAATCTCACCCTCTGGGCAAGAGGTTCTATTGCTAATGCAAACAATAAAGGTGATAGAGGACAACCTTGTCTACAACCTCGAGATAAATTAAATTTAGTTGATAACATTCGATTTGTTGTTATTCTAGCTGTTGGGTTTGCATATAGTAATTTAATCCAAGTAATAAACTCCTCCCCAGTTTAAAAGCTTCCATCACCGAAAATAAATAAGGCCATTCTACTTGGTCAAAAGCTTTTTCTGCATCAAGCGAAATGACTACTAAATCTTTTTTTATCACCTCTTTTCGAATATATAATATCGAACAACCGTCTTAGGTTGTATGAAGAGTATCTTTTTGGTATAAATCCTGTTTGATCGGGATGGATTAGTTCGTTAACAACTGAACTCAATCTTTTTGCTAATATTTTTTGTTAATATCTTTTGATCTGTATTTAATAGAGCTATTGCTCTATATGATCCTGGTTCATCCAAATCTTTATTTATTTTAGGTATAAGTGTTATAATAGATTCATTCAACGTATCTGGTAATTTCTGTTGTGCATGTATCTGTTCATATAATGATTTCAGGTATGGAACCATATAATCATGAAATATTTTATAAAATTCCAAACCTATACCATCGGGTCCCGGTGTTTTACCGTTTTTTAATGATCTAATAGATTCTTCAATTTCATTTATTGAAATATCAGCCTTTAATAATTCTCTGTTTTGTAAATCCAAGGTTACATTTTTTAAGAATGCATCTATTTCTATTTTATTTACTGTTGCTTTAGCAGTGTATAAATTTTTATAATATTGCTTAAATCTTTCATTAATATCTTTAGGTTGTATTAATAATTCACCGTTTTGTGATTTAATCCTATGTATGATTTTTTCCGCTTCAATTTTCCTTAGTTGTCGAGCCAATAATTTTTGGGGTTTGTCCCCAAATTCAAACTGTAATTGTTTAGTATGTTGATAAAATTTATCACTTGATCTGTATATATTTTGTTTAATTTATATTTCAATGTTACAATTTTATTATGTAATATTATATCTGGTTTTGTTGCATTCTGTATATCTAATTGTTTAATCTCCTTTTCTAAATCTTGTTGTTCTTTCCGAATCTTTTTGTTATGGAATGCTTGTGAAGAAATCATGATTCCCCGGAGAAAATGCTTTTAAATGTTTCCCATAATAAAGAACGGGATATCTCTGGTTGATCATTTATTTTCAAAAAAAATCTTAATTTGAGTTGTGATATATTCCTGGTGGCTTTATTTTTTAAAATTTGTGGGTTAAGTTTCCACTGTCCTGAGTTTTCTATTTTACCATTGATTTTAATTTTAAATGTTAATGGCGCATGATCTGAGATTATAATATTATCATATTTAGATTCATAAGTAAGTGAAATAAGTTTTGCATCCACCAAAAAATAATCTATTCTTGAATAAGTTTTATGTACTGGAGAGTAAAAAGAATATTCTTCGTCCCGTAGGGTTTTCTGTTCTCCAAACATCTTTAATATTGGTCGTTTGCATGTATGCATTTAATAAATCACTAGAATGTGATTTAATTTTCCTTTGTTTTATAGATCTGTCTAAATAGGGATCCAATGTACAGTTAAAATCTCCTCCAATTATCAAATTATATTGTGTTAATTCCGGGATATTATTAAATACTTTCAAAAAAAACAATGGGCTATCAAAATTTGGTCCATATATATTAACAAAAATCATTTTTTCTGTATTTAATTCTCCTATCACAATAATGTATCTGCCATCTTTATCAGCTATGGTTGATGTATGTTTAAATAAAATGCCTTTACGAAATAATATTGCTACGCCTCTTGATTTATGTGTAAAAGAAGAATGATATATTTTATCTATCCATTTAGCTTTCAACCTGTTTTCCGCATCTTTTTTTAAGTGGGTTTCTTGAATATAAATTACGTCAGCTTTAATTGCCTTTAAATGTGCCAATACTTTTCCTCTCTTTATCGGTTCATTAATACCTTTAACATTCCAACTGCAAAACGTTAATCCCTCATTCCCCATATTTCTTTTTAAGTCTTGCATTTTAAATTTGTAGAGATCTAATAGAGTCTAAGGATCAGCGCGATAGACCCAACCTTACACCTGAACCTTGAATAGATGAATTTTAAATCACTTTTTTGTCCCTCACGAATATATCTCCATTGGTACAATATATTACTCCATTCAAACCGAGAAATACAATAGATATGAAAGATAAATAAAAGATAGATTAAAGTGTTATGTGTAAAGGTGGAAAGAACTACATCTGAAATAGATGTAGTTTGTGTTAGCCATATTAACATGACTATCCATCTAATGACTTCCGTCATTGTTAACTAGGCCAGCTCCTAGATTTGGGGAATTATTATTCCATAGCAATATTTTAACGGGGGTATAATATTAAGGGAAAAAGAAAAGGGGGTGGTAATAGAAAAAGGAAGGGGAAAAGGATAGGATTAATCCTATAAAAGTATCTATATCTAAAGATGACTTAAAAATCTAAGTAATATTAAACATATCAAATATAAAGGCTATATAAAAAAGAAAAATAACATACAGTTAAGTCAATTCAAAAAAGGAAAATCAGTTGTTAATTATTAGTAATAGTGATTAGTAATAGTAAACAATCTTAATTAATAAAAAAAAGGGAACAATAATCCTAATAATAAAACCGCGTTGTGATCTTAAAGTATATGTTATTTATTTATGTTAGTTATATGTTAGGACTAATTATCAATTATCAATATCCAGATAACATTTTCGGATCTCATTTTATTCCTCTCCATTCCATTCGACATTGTCCATTCCATCAAGTCCAATATTATCTTGTAGAATCTCACTGGGTGTTAAGAGTCCATGTTGGATATCTAAAAGTAGTAAAAGTAGTAAAAGTCAATATATTTGCTTGTAGATACTCTTCAGGTCTTGAACTGTTGGGCAAATTCCAAAGCAGCTGCTGGGGTTTTAAAGAAGTGTTCGGCGTTGTTATAAGTAACTCTTAGATAGCTGGATAATTCAAACCGTATCTCAGGTTTCCTACTCCCCTAATAAGACCTTTGGCTTCATTAAATGCTTTCCGTTTCCTGGCGACCTCTGGTGGATAGTCTCGATAGATACTAATCCTTTGACCTTCGAATGTCAAGCCTTTGATTCTTGAAGCTTTTCGCATAATCTCATCCAGTACAAAGTCATATTGTACCTTTAAAATCATTTGTCTCGGAGGGGCCCCTGGTCTGGTCTGGCGTCTGCTGACTCTATGAGCACGAGCTAGTATTGCAAGGCATTTCTTCCAGAGATAGTACTTCAATTTGAGTAGTTTAGCAGTGAATTCTCGAGGGCCGTCGATATTCTCAGCCTCGCCTTCCCTCTATCTCCTCCCCACCCAGTCAGCTTCTCATTTTCCACACAAAAACAGAATCCCGATACGCAATTCTCAGTCTATAATCTCTCGTTTTGCCTGACAGTCACTGATGTGCACCCCTTCTAGCTACCCCCAGTACATTTCTCTGTTGTTTTAGTCAGCAGGTTCATTAGGCGTTTCATTTTCTGTAATCAGCTGCGCTGTAGTCAAAACACTCTTCTCAGCTATTTGTTCAAGGTTCCTTATTCCAGCCATCTGGTGTTCCTGTACTTCTTCAATAGGATTAATCCTATTATGGAAGTCTTTTTTTAAGCTTTTCAAGTTTTTTGTCCATCTTCTTTTCCATATCATTAAACATTTCAATAAATTCTTCCTTCAAATCATCCGATAATTTCTTGACCTTTTTTTCAATGTTTGACTTTGTTTCCCGTTGTAATTGGTTCAGTTGATTTTTCATCTGATTCAACTGAGTATCCATTTGAGTATTCATTTGGTTTATTTCTTCCTTTATATCCTTTATTTCTTCCTTTATTTCTTCCTTTAAGCCAGCCATCTGTTGAGAAATGAAAGTTTTCAATTCCTCACCTTCCATTTTTGTCCCTGATTTTTTGGATACATCCTCCAGGGATCGGGTCCTACTCGACTCCGAGGCTTCAGTTGGGCCTTCTCCCGGTCTCTGCCGGGTTTGTCGACCTTTCCCCTTGTCGGTAGGGCTCCGTGCCGTCGACATAGTTAGTCGCGCGCCTGATGACGTCACTCGGCACAGTCGGTGAAGAAACGGCAGGCAGTGTGCAGCAGACAGCCGGTAAGTCCTTTTAAACCCCCGTTTTTTCCGATTTTTTTGCGGAGCTGGCTGGCGCTATCCTCTAGGTCTCCATAGCGCCACCGGAAGTCCCCAAAGAAATTCTAAAGTATATTAAGAGTAACAGAGTAACTAATGAAAGAATAGGCTCCCTTAAGGGCCTGTCCCACTTACACGACCATTTCGGAGGAGTTCTAAAACTAACTACCAGAGCTGTTATTTCAATTGAGTAAAAGGAGTTATCAGAAACCCTGTTAATAACGGGGTTTTCTGATACTTTTAAACTGTGACCCTTGGTTCTGGACTCTCCCAACGTCGGGAACATGTCATGTCAGTGCCTCCATGTGATCATAACTGAACATTGCACCTTTTGCATTAACACAAACACACACACACACACACACACAACCACATACACGCAAGCACACGCACAACACAACCGCACACACACTCATCCATCCACATACACACGCAACAGTTCAGTTTGTCACTCGGGTAATTGAAACCCTTTACTGAGGCAAAGTCTGATCCAAGTCATAAAGTTGATTTATTTTATTTACTAAAATTGAGTGTATGAATTTAGAGAAGTAAGCAAAAACAAACCTCTTTACTCAATTTTATTCACCTTCCCCGCAAAATTGAAGAAGTAAAATCATGAACTGGAAGTTGGCTTGGGATTGCCAAGGCAGAGTCACTGAAATATTCAGTGTAAACATCCCCTCATCCTCTGTGTGTAGAGCTACTACACTGGTCTATCGGAGAATGTAAAAATTTCACCATTAGCGCGTCGTGTTTTCAAAGAGATGTGAATCACAGACAAACAAATACACAAACAAATACATCCACATCCAAGATCAGAGTTTTATAAGTATACTAGACCAAGTGGGACCATTGGGTCAATGTCACACGGGAGACGTGCGGTTGAGGGGGGGGGGGGGGGGGGGAGGGAGGGGGGGGAGGGAGGGAGAGGGAGAGGGAGGGGGTGAGAGGGATGGGGAGGGGGAGAGGGAGGAGGGGGGGGAGAGGGAGGGGAGAGAGGGAGGAGAGGGTCAGGGGGGGCAGGGAGGAGGAGAGGTGGGGGGGAATGGAGGGGAAAAGGTGGGGGGAAGGGAGGGGGAGAGGTGGGGGAAGGGAGGGTGAGAGGTGGGGGAAAGGGAGGGGGGTAGGGGTGAGAAGGGGGTATGGATGGGAGGAGCAAAGGGGTGAGGGGAGGGAGAGAGGGTGGAGAAGGGGGGAGGATGGGGGAGAAGGAGGGGTGGAGAAGGGGGGGGGGAGAATTGGGTAAGGGGGGTTGTTACCAAACTGAACTCACTGTGGAATGAATCCATTAATGGAGCCACTCTGCTGCTGGATTCAAAGTTGTCCCTGCCTTCCCTCTGGAAGCCTCCTGGTCCCCATGAGATGCCGAGTTCCCAGAGCCCTGGTTAAACGCGGGGTTAAGTCTGTGAAAGCGGCCTCATCAGAGACTGTGAGGCCTCGCATCCTCGGCACCTCAGACCCCGAGTACGGGCGAGCTCGGCTGCGGGAGGCGCGGCGCGAGCGTATTTGGAGGGAGGGGGGTGGGGGAGGGGGGTGGGGGAGGAGGGGAGGAGTGGAGGAGAGCCGGGCTGCCAAATGAAGAGAGAGAGAGAGAAGCGGTTTGGATTGGTCAGCATGTGGGATTGTGACATCAGCAGCTGGTGAGTCCCGTTTAGATTTTAAAATGAGAGGGGGGGGGGTGAAGATTTTATTAAAAATGTGTACATAAAAAAGTCTATTGTGGATTTGCAAATGTAAATGTGAAATCGCTAGCGAAATGGAAAAAATCTCGGAGTTTTTACGTGTGGTTTTGGCGGACCAACGAATCAAAGGCCAAAAATCTAATCTGAAAATCTAATCTGACATACACCCACAAATAAACACACACACACTCACACAGTTTTAAAAGTATAGATATAGATAGATAAGATAAGATAAGATGTGCAAAACCTTATCAAAGCGTCTTTGACATTATTTCCGCCAACACAACCAATACCCCCAGACCAGATGGAGCAGGGGATCAAGAACACCTGCGGGTTCCGCTCCAAATCATACACCCTCCTGCTTTGCAAATATATTATGGTTGGATGCAAAACCTATAGCTTCTTATCTATTAGCACTGTGGGAATATTTGCATTACAAGGACAGTGGTAGTTCCGGAAGATACTCATTATCATCTTCTCAAATAAATGAGGGATGACCATTAAATGCATTCACAAAGAAATACTGATACTCGTTTACAGAATAAGACATAAAGTGCTGGAGTGAGTTAGCGGGTCAGGCAGCATCTCTGGAGAACATGGATAGGTAACGTTTCAGGTCAGGACTGTTCATCAGACTGATTGTAGCAGGGGAGAAGAAAGCTGGAAGAGAGGTGGAGACTGGACAAAGTCTGACTAGTAATAGGTAGCTGAGGGAGAGTCCCAACCTGAAATGACACCCATGCCTTTCTCCGGAGATGCTGTCTGGCCCGCTGAGTTGCTAGAGCACTTTGTGTCTATCTCAAGTGATTGGTAGATATCGGTGAGTTGCTAGAGCACTTTGTGTCTATCTCATTGATTGGCAGATGGTTGGGCAAATGGCAGGGGTAAAAAGACAAAAAGTGTTAGATAAGGAGATAGATGGAATATGTACGAGTTAAGCCAGAGGAATGAATGTAGGTTAAAGGGTATGGAGGGAAAGGGAAAGGGAGAAGTCCGCATTCAGGTGAAGGATAGGGAAGAGAGGAGTAAAAGGGGGGTGGGAAGAGGGGTTTGTGGGCTAGTGGCCTAAAATTGGAGAATTTAATGTTCTTACCATTAGGTTGTAAGCTACCCAAGTGGAATATAAGATGCTGTTCCTCTAGTTTGTGTGTGGCCTCACCAGGGCAATAGAGGAGTCCCTGGACAGAAAGGTCAGTATGGGAATGGGAAGAGGAGTTAAAATGGTTAGCAACTGAGAGATCCAGTGGACCTTGGTGGACTGAGCAGTTCACACTTGGTCTCGCTGATGTAAAGGAGGTCACATTGGGAGCACCAAATGCAGTAGATGAGGTCAGAGGACGTGGACTTGAACCGCTGTGTCACCTGGAAGGACTGCTGAGGTCTCTGGATGGATGTGAGGGGATGAGGTCTCGGCCAGGTTTTACATTTTCTGTGGTTGCAGGGGAAGTAATTGGGGAAGAGGTGGTTTGGGTGTGGGGGGGGGGGGGAAACGGATGAGTGAATTTGCAGAGGAACTAGTTTCTGCGAAAGGGGTGGGGATGGAAAGATATGACTTGTGGTGATATCATGGTGAAGGTGGTGGAAATGTCGAAGAGGAAGCTGGTGGAGTAAAAGGTGAGGACCAGGGGAACTATCCTTGTTCCATCTGGGGGGGGGGGGGGGGGGTAGGCAAGGGCAGAACTATGGGACACAGAGGAGACAAGAGTGAGTGATCCATCTGCGACAATAGGGAAAAACCATGTTTACTAAAAAAAGAGGACAACGTGGATCTTAGAAGCAGATCCGGCGGAGACAGAGAAATTGAGACTAGGGGATCGAGTTTTTGCAAGAGGCAGGGTGGGAGGGGATGTAGTCCAGATAACAGTGAGAGTTGGTGAGTTTGTAGTCTCCCTGTGATGGGGACAGAGATCAAGAAAGGGGAGAAAGGTGTCAGAGATAGTCCAAGTAAATTTGAGGGTGCAGGTCACTGGTAAAGTCAATGAAATGGACAAGTTCTGCAAGGGCTTGTCCATTGAGCCATCAAATGTTAGCCTTGTCATCAATAACCACATCCCCAAAATTAAAATAAATTGTGAGAACCTGATCTCATGGCTTGGCAATTATCTGCATACTGAGGGATGGTAGATCCATTGGTTATGTCACTTGAAATCAATTTCCGCAAGGCATTCTTTGTGCCCACCATCTCTTTGTTTGATTTCTTTGTAATGAATTTGACAGTGAGTCTTGGGCGCCCTCATGTGGCTTAATCACCACAGTTTCCAAATTATTTTTGTTGCATTCTTCAACAACCTCAACATTTTCCATCCTAAATTGCTATTTAGACTATAGAGATACAGTGTGGTAATAGGCCCTCCAGTTTTTGGCGTAGGTTAATTGGCTTCCATAAATTGCCCCAAGTGTGTATTATAGAACTAGTGTATGTGTGATCGTTGTCGGCACAGACTCGGTGGGTCGAAGGGCCTTTTTCCACGGTGTATCTCTGAACTAAACTAAACTAAACATGTATAGTCTTCTTCAAAAGCTTGTGCCTCATTTCTTTCTGTATTCATCTTAAATTGCCAGATCTGCGGAATTACCACAAATGTTCAGAATGCATGCCAGAGATATGCTCAAGTGATCTATTCAGGTATCTTCAGCAGGTTCGTTGCTTGGTCTCAATGTCACATCCTGCTGCTGCTGATGATCACCAAACCAACAGCAAAATGTCATTCAAAGTTTTATTTGTGTAGAAAATGTTTGACAAAGAATCTTTGAAACCAATTGTCATACTTTATCATGATCTACAAACATTGAGAGCTCTCCTTCATTGCTGAAAGTAAAATAATGTAAAAACAATGAATTATACATTTCTCCATTTCTCTCCAGCTGCAAATGAGTGTTTATTTAAATTCATTTTCACGATGTTGATGAGGTGGTGGTAACCTGCTGCTGTCCTTCTGGTGAAAGCAATGCCACAGAGTTGCTGGGCAGGAAGTTCCAGGAGTTAGAACCCATGACAATGAAGGACCGCCAGTATATTTCCAAGTCAGGATGGAGACCGGCTGGTGATGGTGGTCCCATGATTTCACTGCTCTTATCCCACTTGATGGTAGAGTTCACAGGACTGGCATGCGCTAATAGGAATACACAAGCCAAGTAACTGCAGTGTGTATTTTTTGTGGTGTAAATTGGTGGAGAGAATGAGCATGGTGGCCACAGAATGCTGGAGTAACTCAATGGGCAGGCAACATCTCTGGAGAGAAGGAATGGGTGACATTTCGGGTCGAGACCCTTCTTCAGACTTCAGAATCTCTCCAGCTGTCCCGCTGAGTTACTCCAGTTCCTCCAGCATTTTGTGTTTACCTTCGATTTAAACCAGCATTTGCAGTTCTTTCCAACACGAGAGAATGAGCATGTTTGAGGGGTTAATGTGGTGCCAGTGAAATGGGCTGCTTTGTCCAGGATGCTGCTGAGTTACTTGAAACCTGTTGGTGGTGTACCCATCCCCGCAAAGTGGATAATATTTCATTTTGGTCCTGTAGCTTTCTGATAGTGGAAAAAGGTGTCAGGAATGAGTTACGCACTTCAGGATACTTAGATCTGACTCGTTCTTGTACGCATAGTATTTATGTAGCTAGTCTAACTGAGCTTCCTTGTCAATGGTGATCACTAACATATTGATGGTAGGGGGCTTAGCAATGGTAATGCATTGGACATCTGGAATAGATGGTTAGACTCTCTCTTGTTAAAGATGGTAATTGCATGGTAATTATAGAGCAAACGGTACTGGCCACTTATCAGCCTATGCTTTAACATTATCTGTGCATTGCTACATGCTGCAATAGGTTTCTTCATATATTGAGCCATTGAAAATAGAATTGAATGTTGTGTGATTCATTCCCATTATTTAGGTATGTTACAAAACTTACCTTTAGCGGCGCTGCAGTTCTGCCACTGCCCGTGTGTGTGACTTTGGCGAATTTGACAGGGGGTGGGTTTAAAATGCCATTTACTCCAGACCATTCAAATCCATTAATCTCAGGAGATTTCGTTGCTGAAGAGAAATCGCTCCGACATTTGTTTTATGGAGGTATTTTTAAAATGCGCTGAATAATTTAATTGCTAGAGTGAATTAAAAATCACCTTCTAAAGTCAGCGTAGAAATAGGAAGATATTGCAGATGAATACGTGGCTTGAAAAATGGTGCAAGGGGGAGGGATTCAAATTTTTAGAGCACTGGGACCAGTTCTGGGGGAGGTGGGACCAGTACAAACAGGACGGTCTGGGCTGGAATGGAACCAATGTCCTTGGGGGAGTGTTTGCTAGTGCTGTCGGGGAGGATTTAAACTAATGTGGCAGGGGGATGGGTACAAGAGCAGAGAGGCAGGTGGGTGTAAAATGAGGGTAGAAGCAATAGGTAGCAAGGTGAAAAGTAAAAGTGGCAGGCAGACAAAAGCAGGGCAAAAATCAAAAAGGGCCACTTTTCAGCATTATTGTATAAGGGGTAAGAGCGTTGTAAAGACAAGCCTGAAGGCTTTGTGTCTCAATGCAAGGAGTATTCGTAATAAGGTGGACGAGTTGAACGTGCAGATAGTTATTAATGATTATGATATAGTTGGGATCATGGAGACATGGCTCCAGGGTGACGTAGGCTGGGAGCTGAACATCCAGGGATATTCAATATTCAGGAGGGATAGAGAGAAAGGAAAAGGAGGTGGGGTAGCGTTGCTGGTTAGAGAGGAGATTAACGCAATGGAAAGGAAGGACATTCGCTTGGAGGATGTGGAATTGGTATGGGTAGAGCTGCAAAACACTAAGGGGCAGAAAACGCTGGTGGGTGTTGTGTACAGGCCACCTAACAGTAGCAGTGAAGTTGGGGATGGTATCAACCAGGAAATTAGAAATGCGTGCGACAAAGGCAAAACAGTTATAATGGGTGACTTCAATCTACATATAGATTGGGTGAATCAAATGGGCAGGGGTGCTGAGGAAGAAGATTTTTTGGAATGTATGCAGGATAGTTATCTAAATCAACATGTAGAGGAACCAACGAGAGAGCAGGCTATTTTAGACTGGGTTTTGAGTAATGAGGAAGGGGCAGTTAACCGTCTTGTTGTACGTGCCCCCTTGGGCAAGAGTGACCATAATATGGTTGAGTTCTTCATTAGGATGGAGAGTGACATTGTTAATTCAGAAACAATGGTTCTGAACTTAAAGAAAGGTAACTTTGAAGGTATGAGACGTGAATTGGCCAAGATTGACAGGTGAGTTGATCATGGGGAACAAGAATATGGCGGGCCAATTGAATAACTACTTTGGTTCCGTCTTCACTAAGGAAGACATAAATAATCTGCCGGAAATAGCAGGGGACCGCGGGTCAAAGGAGGAAATGGGTGAAATCCAGGTTAGTCGGGAAGTGGTGTTGGGTAAATTGAATAGATTAAAGGCCGATAAATCCCCAGGGCCAGATATGCTGCATCCCAAAGTACTTAAGGAAGTAGCTCCGGAAATAGTGGATGCATTAGTGATAATCTTTCAAAACACTTTAGATTCTGGAGTAGTTCCTGAGGATTGGCGGGTAGCAAACGTAACCCCTCTTTTTAAGAAGGGAGGGAGAGAAAAAATGGGGAATTACAGACCAGTTAGTCTAAAATCGGTAGTGGGGAAACTGCGAGAGTCAGTTATTAAAGATGGGATAGCAGCACATTTGGAAAGTGGTGAAATCATTGGACAAAGTCAGCATGGATTTACAAAAGGTAAATCATGTCTGACGAATCTTGTGGAATTTTTCGAGAATGTAACTAGTAGCGTGGATAAGGGAGAACCAGTGGATGTGGTATATCTGGACTTCCAGAAGGCTTTCGACAAGGTCCCACATAAGAGATTAGTATACAAACTTAAAGCATACGGCATTAGGGGTTCAGTATTGATGTGGATAAAGAACTCGCTGGCAAACAGGAAGCAAAGTGTAGGAGTAAACGGGTCCTTTTCACAATGGCAGGCAGTGACTAGTGGGGTATCGCAGGGCTCAGTGCTGGGACCCCAGCTATTTACAATATATATTAATGACCTGGATGAGGGAATTGAAGGCAATATCTCCAAGTTTGCGGATGACACTAAGCTGAGGGGCAGTATTAGCTGTGAGGAGGATGCTAGGAGACCGCAAGGTGACTTGGATAAGCTGGGTGAGTGGGCAAATGTTTGGCAGCTGCAGTATAATGTGGATAAATGTGAGGTTATCCACTTTGGTGGCAAAAACAGGAAAGCAGACTATTATTTAAATGGTGGCCGATTAGGAAAAGGGGAGATGCAGCGAGACCTGGGTGTCATGGTACGCCAGCCATTGAAAGTAGGCATGCAGGTGCAGCAGGCAGTGAAAAAAGCGAATGGTATGTTAGCATTCATAGCAAAAGGATTTGAGTATAGGAGCAGGGAGGTTCTACTTCAGTTGTACAGGGTCTTGGTGAGACCACACTTGGAGGATTGCGTACAGTTTTAGTCTCCAAATCTGAGGAAGGACATTATTGCCATAGCGGGAGTGCAGAGAAGGTTCACTAGACTGATTCCTGGGATGTCAGGACTGTCTTATGAAGAAAGACTGGATAGACTCAGTTTATACTCTCTAGAATTTAGGAGATTGAGAGGGGATCTTATAGAAACTTACAAAATTCTTAAGGGGTTGGACAGGCTAGATGCAGGAAGATTGTTCCTGATGTTGGGGAAGTCCAGGACAAGGGATCACAGCTTAAGGATAAGGGGGAAATCCTTTAAGACCGAGATGAGAAAGACTTTTTTCACACAGAGAGTGATGAGTCTCTGGAACTCTCTGCCACAGAGGGTAGTTGAGGCCAGTTCATTGGCTATATTTAAGAAGGAGTTAGATGTGGCCCTTGTAGCTAAGGGGATCGGAAGGTATGGAGAGAAGGCAGGTACGGGATACTGAGTTGGATGATCAGCCATGATCATATTGAATGGCGGTACGGGCTTGAAGGGCCGAATGGCCTACTCCTGCACCTAATTTCTATGTTTCTATGTTTCTAAAGCCGTGAATGCCAACAAAGGGACGGATCTTACATAGGGGACAAAAGAAGGTACACAGTTTCTTTTTACATAAATACGTGCTTCTTAGGAAGCCTTTAATCAAAATTTCATGTTGCGAAAAGGTGACTTAAAAAATATACGAACCGGCAGTATTTTTCCTGCCGACTGGGGGTTAAATTCACCGCAAACCGCAACATTCCAAACGATCACGTTCCACAAAAACCACTCGCAAGTTGATTTAAATGGCCATTAATTTATGGGAATTACACACTAAATTCCTTCAATTTGGCCTATAAATTCATGACAATGAGATTTTAAAATCATGTTATATTGTGAATTCTTGTGTGAATGTTATTTGGACACTTGGGCTTTTAAAAAATGTTAACCTTTTCTAAAGAAATGTATAGATGTTTAGACCTAGTAATTGTAATTAGCTACAATTAGGTAACTAACTAATTATATGCAAGTAAGATTTTTTCATATTTGTTTCAGAATGCTTCAATCTATAATAACTGAACATTTCATTCAGTTCTCTTAATTTTTAAGAAAGTTGTGGGCTTTTGACTGTCCTTGAATCAATGGAAAATCAATAGGGAACAAGATGCTAATTTCTGAGTATGAAAATGGCCATAACATTTTTAATACTGAAGATATGAAAGTGAATTAGGTGTCAAATTAAACTTCTTTTTATGCTTTATCTGGTGGGATAAATTGCAGACTTGATTTTATAAATCTCAAAATTTTGTAACATTGCTACATTATTGTATCATTAGTAAACATTCCCATTTCTATTACGTACCACCTAAACATGCGCATGGGGAACCCAATGGGATTGAAAATGGAAAGATTTAGATTGGAAAACTGTCACTACTTTTCCAAACCTATTTTCAGACCTGCAACAGATTTCAAAAAATAGCAACTGTTTTACAGTCTAAAAAGTCTTTCCATTTTCAATCCCATTGGGTTGTTGAGAAATCCAGGAATGGAGTTTATAAAAATGACTTTCTGCTGGTGCCAGGGTTGTTCATTATTTGGTCTAGGCTCATTACTGGTCAGGACATGTTTGGGTCTTATGGTGAAAAGATGCGACAAAGAACACAAAATTGATTAGCCAGACCAGCTGCTCCATGTGAAAATGAAATAACTGCAGATGCTGGAAATCTAAAATAAAAAAAATATTGGAAACAGTCAGCTGGTCAGGAAGCATCAATAGAGTGAACATTTGAGTTAATGTTAACAAAAGGCCTTCAACCTCAAACATTAAATTTGCTTCTCCTTCTACAGATGTTACCTGACCTACTGGGTGTTTCCAACATTTTCTGCATTTATATAACCTGATCTAGGTGTTACCTATCGAGGAAAGAATGTTGGTGAGGATGTGGGGAGAATTGCCTGATCTTCCTTTGTCATCTTAATAATGCCACAGAATCAATCACATCCACTCGAAAAGAGTTGGGATCTTGGTTTACTATTGTAACTGAGAGCTGCCGTGTCCTGAAATACATCACAAGCTGGAGCGTAATCATTTGGGCCCAATATGGTTCAGTGGTGTCAATTCTGTGAAATAGCATAATTTTCTTCAAGATGACTTTTTCCCAGGGTAGGGAAATCAAGAACGAGAGGGAATAGGTTAAGTTGAAAGGGGAACGATTTAATTGTAACCCGTGGGGCAACTTTTTCACTCAGAGGGTGGGGGTATATGGATCAAACTGCCAGAGGAACTAGTTGAGGCAAGTACTACAACAACATTTAAAGGACATTTGGACAGGTGCATGGATAGGAAAGGTTTGGAGGGATAGGGGTGAAACATGCATAAATGGGTTTAGCTTTAGATGGGATATTCTGGTCAACATGGACAAGTTGGGCCAAAGGGTCTGTTTTTGTGCTGTTTAACTTTCTGACTATTTACTAAGAACATTGAAACATTTTCCAGTACATGAAATATGAAAAACCTTTGGGTATTTCACAGATGTTTGATGCCAAAAGATTCCTTCAACTGATATTATCAAACAAAAGTATTATTTTACAAAAGGCAGGTCATTTATTCATTATAATAGGTTATTAAGGTAACATGATCGGCACACACCAATGAAATGAGGTTTCCATTTTCTTTCTGTATCACAATCCAGGGTATTCATGTGCCTCAGGGAACGCAGTTATATAACTGAATAGGATCCATTCTCAGATTTACAGATTTTGAAACAGCAGGACTATCATGAAACAATACTTGGATAAGCACTAAATGGTATTCTAAACAGTAAAAGATAGAAAACGCCCAAAGTCTTCAACAAATGATAATCTTTATAGGAGGAAGCCTGTTTGTGTTTGAAACACCAAGGAGGAAAGAGCACGCAATCCAAGTGAAAGGAGTAAGGCGGAAGGTAAGAGCAAATGATTTCTTGAAACCAACTTTTGTATAAATCATTAATATTTTGGGGGCAAAGTTTCCACTGGGTGAACGAGGCATCACAAGTATGGGCTATAATGGGTGTTCGGTATACTGCCGTTCTTTAACCTGTGATCAGCCTTTGTAACTTCCCAACTCAGTGACCACTCTTGGTTTTCATATAAACGAGAATCCAAATAAGTTATTCGATAGCAATTGCACTTTTACCAGAAAGATTGATTGAGATTACATAGTGAACAGCCTCTGGGTTCAGGCACCCCAACTCACGTAAAAATTGTTTCTAATGTAGAGTTGGAAGAACTGGCAGGATCCTCCTGATTTTTGCAAACGTACCGGGCTCATCGCAGCTCAGAGCTCAGCAGACCCAGACCGACGCTTGAACTGCAAACAGTTTCATGTCCACAGCTTGCCTGACAAATTAAAGTGGGGTTGGGTTACCAAAACCGTGACAGCTTTTCACCACCTGAATGGAGGCTTCAGTTGACAGGTAAAATGTCTAAATTCCAGCCTTGATGCCATCTTACATTTTTTTAATAAAGTTGAGGGTCTGGTCTTGCAGTAGAGAGAGTATTATTTTTTTGCATATCTTAGAAATCCACAACAAAATGAGCAATCGAGGCTTATATTAATGTACAGTAGAACACAAATTGATGGAGTACCTCAGCAGGTCAGGCAGTATCCTTGGAGAACATGGATAGGTGATGTTTCGGATTGAGACCCTTCCTCAGACTGTAGCCCCTGAGTCCAAAGTGTTTTACATACTCTGCCTGAGATTTTCTCTCAGCATTGAATTCACCATAAATAAAAGCATCCACCTTGCTAAATTTGTTGTTGAAAAGTGACTGGCTTTCTAAACTGAAAACATTGCAGTGTGTAGAACTCAGGAGGATCCTGCCCTGTTCATCCAATTCCATACTAAAAACAATGTAATGAGAGTTGGGATGCCTGGATACACGGACTGATTGTTCACTTTGTAATCTCAATCGATTTCTTCAGTAAAAGTGCAGTTGCTGTCCTAATTACTTATTTGGAATCTGATTTACATTGGTTTCAGCAATAGTCAGATGTCACTTAGGCTGGAAGTTACAGATCAATCACAAGGGTGAAAGATAGAGGCAGCATTGTGAACACCCACTTTAACCCATAGTCTCATAACCTTAAACGTGATTAATGTTTGCTGTCCATTTTGATTTGGCCTGTATCTCATTCATCATCCATGTTTCATTCTAGTTTTTTAGGCTGATCTTTTGTGAGTCTTGTTTAACAAATTTATTACACATCTGAAAATTATCTATTGCAATGTTTTTAAAATTAAACTATAATTCCTTAGTGTATGATTTAGTGAGAGGCTGCAAATATGTGATTGAAGGCTTCCATTTAGAAATTATTTTCATATATTTGTTGAGTGTATTCAGAGCTGTTTTCAGAAGGGAACATTTATTCAAATCTCAATTCAAGATCTTTAGAAACTTTTTATTCAATAATTAAATTATCATCTATACCTCTCGAAGACTTATTTTGTTTGTGTCAACACTTTAAATAAATTAATTTAACATTCAATTAAATATTTACTGATATCTTAGCCATCAATATGAAATTAAATACATTTGCAGGTATGAATTCAAAAAGAAATGCATAATTTGAATGATATTCTTTGTTGGACGGCATTTGATACTATCGTGGGATCAGAGATCAGCGATTCAATCAGAATATTAAATGGTTTTCAAATATTCAATTTCACTTAATGGAATACATTTCAGCCAGCTTCTAGCCAATTATTTATGAATTAGCTAAATATTGGATTGGAAAACTGCTTGTATGATACCATAATTCATTAAAAACATGAAGCAAAAAAAACTATTGGCGGTCAATTATTAAAAATTGCTAGAATCCATTGTGAAGTTGGTAATAGCAGAACATTTGGCAAGTCATTATCTGATCAGTTAGAGTTTGCATGGCTTCATAAAGTAAAAATGATGTCTTGCTGATTGACCAAACTGCTTTGAGGATGTATGAGTAATGGACCTGTCCCACTTATGCAACTTTTTCGGCGACTGCCGGCACCCGTCATAGGGCGTTGCAGGTCACCATAAAATGTCAACATGTTGAAAATCCAGCGGCGATCAGAACAAGGTACGACTCTTTGGGCGAATACTCACGACCATACAGGCTTCACCACGCAACATGTCGCTGGGGTGTCGCCTGTATGGCTCCTCAGTCACCCAAAGAGTCGTAAGAGTAGCTGGATTTTCAACATGTTGAAATTTTCCTGCAACGACGATGACTCGTAAGTGGGATAGGCCCATTAGAGTGGGTCACACCAAGAGGGTCAAGATGTACACAAAAGCATCAACTGGACACCGCCAAGATTTTCAACAGGTTTAACACATATATGATTTTCAACATGCAATCATGGAATTGGTACGTTTACTTTAGGAGAAAGAACTTTAAAAGATGATTATTAAAACTGAGAAAGACTGCAGCAAAGACTAAAGGAATGCTTGATTTTATTTCAAGGGCGTTAGAGTACAAAACAAGGAAAGTCTTGCTGCAGCCGCACAAGACACAAGTGAGATCACATGCAGAGTCGTCTGAAAATATTAGGTTACCTTATTCAATGAAATATACAATATCTGATCTTGGATGCGTGCGTGCGTGCGTGTGTGTGTGTGTGTGTGTGTGTGTGTGTGTGTGTGTGTGTGTGTGTGTGTGTGTGTGTGTGTGTGTGTGTGTGTGTGTGTGTGTGTGTGTGTGTGTGTGTGTGTGTGTTGGTTAGTGTGTGTGTGACACCACAGGCCATCTCTCCCCCCCCCCCCCCCCCCCCCCCCCCCCACCACACAACCGCGTGTTGAGGGGATGGGACCCAACAGGTCTCACTTGGTCTAGTACCTATTAAAAGTGTGATCTTGGATTTGTGTATGTGTGTGTGTTTATTTGTTTGGGTATAATCACATCTTCTCAAAAAAACGACACACTAATGGTAACATTTTTACATATTCTGGTAGAGATTTTTTCTGTGGAGTCCAAATCGCCTTATCTGAAAAATTAGTGCTTTATTTCTCGAGTTATTAATGAAAATGTTCAAAAATCTGAAAAAACTTTGAACAAAAATGGCTGTCTTTCGCTCATGAAGTCACAATGGGTCTGCATGCCTGCTGTTCTTGCTCGCGCAGGGAGTGACGTCCCCCCCCGCCCACTCCCCCCGTACTCTGGCCCTGTACTAGCCCCGGCTCTGCGCATGGTGGGGAGGTTGCTGCTGCAGGCCGAGCCCGTGCCCGAGCCCGGCGACTGGACCTGGGCAGAAGCGGAGCCTGGAGCCTGGAGCGAGGGAGTATTGTTTTCAGGAACCAGCCCTCCCCTGTGACAACGCACCCCCCTACCCCTCAAGATCGACCCCCCTCCCTCTCTGTCCGCCCGCTCCCTCTTTGCCCCCCTCCCGCTCCCTCTCTGCCCCCCCTTTGCCCCTGCCCACCCTCTGCTCTCTGCCTGCCCTCAGCCCCTGCCCCTGCCCGCGCCCAGCCCCTGCCCGCGCCCTCCCACTGCCCCTGCCTTCCCTCTGCACCTGCCCTCCCTCTGCCCCTGCCTTCCCTCTGCCCCTGCCCTCTCTTCCTCTCCCTCTTCAGCCATGCCTGTGAGTTGGGGGCCATGTGTGAGTGGATAGGGCGAGGGATGGGGTAAAATGAGTGAACGAATAATATTAATATAATATCATGGGGGGAGGGGTTAGTGTGTGTGTGTGTGGGGTGGTTATTGTGTGTGACGCCGCAGGCTGCCCCCCGCAACCGAGCGTTGAGAGGACGGGACCCGATGGGTCCTACTTGGTCTATTAGAACATAAAACAGTACAGCACAAGAACAGGGCCCTTCAGCCCACAATATCAGTGCCAAACACGATGCCAAGACCATTTCTTATCTACCTGCTCATAATCCATATCCCTCCATTCCCTGCATATCCATTTGTTTATCCAGAATCCTCTTAAATACCACTCTCGTATCTGCCTCAACCACCAACCCAGGCCGTGCATTTCAGTCACTCACATAGAAACACAGAAAGATACAAAAATAGGTGCAGATTAATTGGCCTGTGATGCAAAGGTGGGATAACATAGAACGGATGAATATGAATGGTTATCGATGGCCAACATGGTGGACCGAAGGACCTTTCAATGTATTTGAATGTTTAGTGGATGGGCATTGGTGGCAATGTGGGGAGGTTATCGAGGAATGGGATGTTTGGTTGTACTGGGTTGGGAGATGTTTGGACCAACCGTGACTTTGTCACCCAGAACTGTCACCAGCATATAACATGATGCTCAATGGAAGCAGCCGGAAGCCAATGGCTGCCAGTTTTAATCCTTCAACTGAACAGATGGCAATCTTGTAGCATGCACTTGGAAATGCTTTGTGTTCTATACTATTTGATAGCCTTTAAGAAACTATCTCACTTTCTTAATTCTAAAATATATCTGGCTATATTCCTATTATATTCTTCATATGCTCTTTATCACGTAGGAGGCTATTCAGCCCATTGAGCCTATGTAAACTCCCAGAGCAATCCCATCAATCCAATTTCCTTACTTATTTCCATGTAATCAATTCACCCACAGAGTTTCCGTTTACATCCCCTAATTGTCCTCATGCCCATATACATTAGGGGAAATTTACAAAGTCAATTAACCTATCAATTAGCACATGTTTGGGACGTGGGAGGAAACCAGAGTACCAAGGCAAATCCTAGTCACAGGGAGAATTGTGTAACTTCCACACAGATCAGAACTGAACCCAGGCTGATGGAGTTGCAAAACAGCTGCGTTGCCTTCAACATCACAGCATAACTTTGCCTTATGTTGATAAATAGTTTTTTTTTGTGAGGAAAAACTACAAAATATTGATGAGCTAAATGTCGGAGATTCAAAAGCTCAGACGCTGTTATTTGATAGAGCAAGGGATTTAGCATTGTTATCCAATTCGATCATGGCTGGCGGACAATTAAATTACCCAGTTTAGCTCCTATGACCTCTTTTTTTATAATCCAGACTTGGCCTATTTGTAATTAATATTGATAGAATTTTGTGAATGCTGAAATTAATTTGACAGCCAGGCACATATTTAATTTACCAGCTTACAGAAACAAAACTACTAGCAGACTAAGTAGTAGTGGAGTAAGGTAAAGTATTGGTAAAGACACTGGTAAACTCCTGGTAGACATTAATAAAGACTCCAGTATTGGTAAAAATGCTGGAGTACTGTAAGAGCCCTGTCCCACGGTGCGAGTTCATTCCAAGAGCTCTCCCGAGTTTAAAAAAAATCACTCGTAAGCACGGAGAATGAACATAGTGGCTACGTCGGAGCTTGGGGATGTCTCTTAGCGCTAACAGCAGGTAAGCACGGGAAGACTCGCTAATGGCAGGTAAGCATGGGAAAACTCGTGAAGATTTTTCAACATGATGAAAAATGTCCACGAGAGCCCCGAGTACCGACGAGTGGCCATTACTGTAAATCTCCGAGTTCGAATCAGGGCAAACACGGGAGAACTCTTGGAATTAACTCGTGGGACAGGGGTTTAACTCAGCCTGTCAGGCAGCACCTCTGGAGAGCATGGAAATGTGACGTTTTGGATCGTGGCCCTTCTTAAAACTGACCAGCCCTGAAACGTCATTCATCGATGTTCTCCAGAGATGCTGCCTGATCCTCTAATATTGTGTCTTTTCTTGTAAACCAGCATCTGCAAGTGTTCATAAACCAGTCCAATCGTAAAAAAACAGAATTGTAATGTGAGGTGCACATTACCACATTTACCACAAACGTAAATGTATTTTATTGGGATTTTATGTGATAGACCAACACAAAGTGGCGCATAATTGTGAAGTGGAAGGAAAATGATACATGGTTTTCAAATTTTTTTACAAATTTAAAACTGAAAAGTGTGGCGTGCAAAGGTATTCAGCCCCCTTTACTCTGATACCCCTAAATAAAGTCCAGTGCAACCAATTGCCTTCAGAAGTCACCTAATTAGTAAATAGAGTCCACTTGTGTGTAATCTAATCTCAGTATAAAAACAGCTGTTCTGTGAAGGCCTCAGAGGTTTGTTAGCGAACATTAGTGAACAAACAGCATCATGAAGCCCAAGGAACACACCAGACAGGTCAGGGATAAAGTTGTGGATAGTTTAAAGCAGGGTTAGGTTATAAAAAAAGATCCCAAGCTTTGAACATCTCATGGAGCACTGTTCAATCCATCATCCGAAAATGGAAAGAGTATGGCACAACTGCAAACCTACCAAGACATGGCCATCCACCAAACTGACAGGCCGGGCAAGGAGAGCATTGATCAGAGAAGCAGCCAAGAGGCCCATGGTAACTCTGGAGGAGCTGCAGAGATCCACAGCTCAGGTAGGGGAATCTGTCCACAGGACAACTATTAGTCGTGCACTCCACAAATTGGGCCTTTATGGAAGAGTGGCAAGAAGAAAGCCATTGTTGAAACAAAGCCATAAGAAGTCCCGTTTGTAGTTTGCCACAAGCCATGTGGGGGGCACAGCAAACATGTGGAGGAAGGTGCTCTGGTCTGATGAGACCAAAATTGAAGTTTTTGGCCTAAATGCAAAACGCTATGTGTCGCGGAAAACTAACACTGCACATCACCCTGAACACACCATCCCCACTGTGAAACATGGTGGTGGCAGCATCATGCTGTGGGGATGCTTTTCTTCAGCAGGGACAGGGAAGCTCGTCTGAGTTGATGGGAAGATGGATGGAGCCAAATACAGGGCAATCTTGGAAGAAAACCTGTTGGAATCTGCAAAGGACTTGAGATTGGGGCGGAGGTTCACCTTCCAGCAGGACAACCACCCTAAACATACAGCCAGAACTACAATGGAATGGTTTAGATCAAAGCATATTCATGTGTTAGAATGGCCCAGTCAAAGTCCAGACCTAAATCCAATTGAGAATCTCTGGCAAGACTTGAAAATTGCTGTTCACAGACGCTCTCCATCCAATCTGACTGAGCTTGAGCTATTTTGCAAAGACGAATGGGCAAAAATTTCAGTCTCTATATGTGCAAAGCTGGTAGAGACGTACCCCAAAAGACTTGCAGCTGTAATTGCAGTGAAAGGTGGTTCTACAAAGTATTGTCTCAGGGGGGCTGAATACTGGTTGCTGGTCAACAGTGATAGAAAATCTATCCAGAGTACCTAAAGTATGTTTTTTGCAGAGAAATTATATATTTTCAGATATAATATAATTGCTGGAGTCCAAGTAATCGAACAAAATAATTGCTACTTTTTACGATCATTTCTTGCCTTGCCATGCCGATGAGAGACTATAATTTTTTGGTAAAAGGTTCAATATATTATCAGTGGCCAATTGGCTCCTGAGTTGCCTCACCAATCTTCTGTGGTGAAGACACATAATAGCCAAGTATTTAGATTGGCAAGGCATGCCAAGTGTTGGTAGATAGGGTAGGTTTAGAAAATAACTTGATAATTGGAATCGACATGGCTGACTGTAGAGCCTATTTCTGTGATGTATGTTTTATTGACTCCATAACAATGTTATAAAAGCTTGATTCCACTGCAAGTATGAATAAATTAACCATCTTGCAATGTCTTCTTCGCATTGAAGATAAGTGTAGGATTTGAGGTTGTTTTACATCTGGAATAGGATAAATGCACATATTGGTGTAAGAATGTAAGATAGTTTAACATTAATGGACTCCTCATGGCACTCAGTGGAGATTCTCTTTTTGATAACGGCACCAGATTTAATCAAGGAGGATGTTTAAGCTATTAATCTCCATTTCTCTTAACCTGGCTGATAATGGACATTTCTTCTCTTGCTGGAATGGCTGTCTTACAACCGTGTTATGCTCCGTTTACGTGCAATTTAATCCAAACTCTAATATTAAAAAGTGTGCAGCTGTTGTAATAACAGGCTGGAAGCGTACTTCTGGATTTTGTGGGCAAGGAGGCATAACATGCAGAACATAAACATGCTTGTAATTAAAACTGACACTGCTAACTGCACTACTTGACCTGTTTCCTCTTGTCTTTGCATAGTTCTTTTCTTCTCACTTTTATATGTTGATCATTCACTCTCTTTATATCTACTCCACTCAGATGTATTGTATTCTCTCATTTAATCTGGTTTGCACCATTTACTCATGCAGAGACTCTAACTTGATAATGCAAAGGCGTGCCTTCCCCTCACATGCATAGATTCTCACACCACACAGTGTATCTTTCACCTTCACACAACACTTCTCTCCATGCACACACACCAAGATCATTTTCAGATTAATAGGTTAACCTGTTGTGTTCTAAGAGGAAACTTGTCAATTATTTTTGTCATGTTGATAATTTACAAATCCACATAGGCTGTGGTCGAAGTATGAGGACAGCTGGAATTATTCCATAGATTTATGTTATAGTTGTCTGATGCCAACTATAAGATTCTTTTGATTCTGAAACATAAAACCTTATTTCTTCAGTACAAAGGCAGTTTTGCATTAATATGGCTATCACAACTCCAGGACAGTCAATTAAATCGTTTTTGTGGAGTCATTGTTGTGAAAATATCAACTTGCAAATTTTCAATGGTTGTAATAATTTGGTTGATAATTGTCTGAAATATATCTCAGTACGATAAAAAGAAATGCTCAGTAAAAAGTATTTAAAAATTATCTTGACACTACATTAATAAAATGCATGCTTTTGAAAGGTACTGTTTAAATTACTATCTGTAAAAAATAGTCTTTTGAAGACCAGTGATGCCTCAATGTCTGAAGGTTTTGTTTAAAATTTGTTGTAACAGATGTTATATTGTTTTTCCTTACACTATTGAAAAAGATAATTCAGTCCATTGAGTCGAATTAATCCTATTTCCTCATTATTTCCCTGTAACCTATTCTCTTTCTCATATATCCACCATTTCCCCTGATTCCCCTGCCACCACCAGATCATAAAAAGTGGCTAATTAATCTACCTACCAGCACACTCAGGGGACATTGGCGAAAACTGGAGCACTGGAAGAACAGGGTGGAGGAATCCTTGTGGTCAAAGGGAGAAGGTGCAAAGTCTTCCCCAGAGTGCATTGACAGTCTGGATTTAACCTGGGTCACAGGACCATTTCAGATTGCAATATCTAAACCATGAACAGATCACTTGGGCTATTCATTGTAAGGAGCAACCTCCATTTACATTGATTCATTCTGCTGCCATTTTAGAAGCAGGAATTCAAGGATGGTAATCATCATACTATCCCAGTGGCACACCCCAATATGTATAGAATGCAAGATAATGGCTGGAAAGATCGTGCAGTCTGTATGGCTGGGAAAGATAGTGCAGGAGGGTGCACGAATTAATTCAGCAGAGAGCTGGGCACAGGAAAGTAACACAGAAAAAGAGAAAAACAATGCTAGATGGATTGGATTAGATAAATAGCGTCAGACCAATATGCCTTAGAAGGATTAGATTCAAGGCAAGTACAGGAAGGTTAAATATGGCACAGTGGCAGAGCTAGTAGAGCTGCTGCCTCACAGCAGTTGAGACATTGGATGAATCCTGGCCTCAGTGCTGACTATGTGTAGTTTGCAAGTCAAGCTCTATAACTATTATAGGTTTACTGTGCATATACATAGAAATAAGGAGCACTGTAGCGGGGACTCACAGGAGTCCAGCCAAAAACTAGTCAGACACGAGTTGTGTGCACTAGACATGTTTAATCTCTCTTATACAGCTCCCTACTCCTTCAAGGACATGTGGGAGTCACGGCCTTAAATACCAAATCAGGTACCGACCCCGTGACTAGCGCCTCCCATACCAAGACGGCGCCCTCTCGAGCCGATGGTTTGTTGTGACCTTGGGTTGTCACCAGGTGCCGCCACATGACCCCCCCCCACCCCCCAGAACCAGAGGCACCGAGCCGGACGGGACGCCGAAAGGGGCGGCCCAAACGGGTAGATACATGGGTGGCTCGCTCGGTTCGGAAGAATCTCCGGGAGCCCGGGACAGCAGACGCCCGCGACGGGGCGGTTGAGCCACATGGACTGGCTCGCTCAGGTCCAAGTGGGCCGGTTTCAAATGAGCCGCAGACAGTTTCATGCCGGCCTCCCATGTCCAAATCGAATGTAGTAGGCCCGTGCCGCAGCACGCAAAAGGGACCTTCATACGGGCGCAGCAGGGGCGACATGTGGGAGTCACGGCGAAGAAAAATGTACGGGCAGCCCATCAGCGGCAAAGGCACATGGGAAGGGGCCACTCCATGACGCAACGTCGGGATGGGAGACGGGGCGCCGACCCTCTCCCGCAAGCGGATCAGCAACGATGACTGGAGTTCCTGGGACCCATCAGCAGCAGGGACAAACTCCCCGGGGACGGTGAGCGGAGCACCATATACCACCTCAGCGGAGGACGATGACAGATCCTCCTTGGGGGCCGTCCAAATCCCCAACAGGACCCATGGCAACTCGTCCATCCACCTAGGGACTGTGAGACCAGCCTTCAGATTGGCCTTCAGACAGCGGTGGAAAAGCTCCGCCAACCCATTTGACTGGAGCTGGTACGCTGTTGCGCCCCCAACAGGCGGGCCATGGCGGACCACAGTTCAGACATGAAGTGGAACCCGAAAACGGGCAATCCAAGTTGCCACAAGGGCAGGAGCGCAGGACTGAGTTGAAGTGTCCGTGAGCGGGGTGGCCTCTGGCCACCAGGTAAAAGGGTCGACCACCGTGCAGGTGTGAAACACCCTGGGCCCTACGATGTCCACGTGTACGTGATCGAACCACTGGCATGGCACAGCGAAGTCTTGAACTGGCGCCCGGACATGTCGTTGCACCTTTGATGTCTGGCACGGGATGCACGCCAAGGCCCAGCGAGCGACCTGCTTCCGAAGTCCGTGCCACATAAACCTTGCGGCCACCATAGCGACCGTGGCACGGATGGATGGGCGGGCCAGCCCATGGATCACCTCAAACACGCGAAGGTGCCAAGCCGCTTGAACGATAGGCCTCGGCTGACCCGTGGATACGTCACAGAGGATGGAACCCAAGGGACCCAACGACAAATCCTCAAGCACCAAGCCAGAGATTGCGGTACGGTATGCCGGCGTCTCATCGATCAGCAGCTGGGCCGTCGCCAATGCGGACTAATCTATTCCCGTGGCCAGGTTAAGCACGGCTGCAATTGCTGGAGGGGGCAAAGTTTCCGCCATGAGGTTGCATTCCCCGGCGATGTGTCGGATGTCCATTGTATACTACGAAATGGCCGCCAGCTGCTGACGGGCGGACAAAGGATCCAAAACCTTCGCGAAAGCAAATGTGAGGGGCTTGTGGTCTGTGAAGGCTACGAAGGAGTGGCCCTCGAGGAAGTATCAGAAGTGCCGCACTGCGAGGTGTAAGGCGAGCAACTCCCGGTTGAAAGCGCTGTAGCAGTGCGCAGGTGACGGTTAAAGAAGGCGAGAGGCCGCCAACAGCCGTTAACCGACTGTTCCAAAATGCCGCTGACTACAGAGTCTGCGCATCCACGGTAAGGGGCATTGGCCAATGGATGCACGGGCATAGTCGCCCAAGCCAAGTACTCCTTTGCCCCTTCAAACATGACACTGTCCCACTGTACCTCCCGTTGCTTGCCCGTCAGCAACTAGAAAAGTGGCTGCAAAAGTTTGGCCGCCGCCGGAACAAACCAGTGGTAAAATATGACCATCCCTACCAACTCCCGGAGGCCACGTACCATAGCAGGCTGCGGGAACTGGAAGATTGCCTCAACCCTGTCCGGCAGAGGCACTGCTCTATGCCGTGTCACCCGATGCCCCAGGAAGTTGATGGACCGAAGGCCGAATTGGCACTTGCCAGGGTTAATTACAAGGCCATGGTCACTGAGGCGTTGGAAGAGTAGACGCAGGTGGGAGCAGTGTTCCTCTCGCGAGTGACTTACCATGAGGATGTCGTCCAAGTAGACAAACAGGAAGTCGAGCCCGCACACCACGGTGTCTATCAGGCACTGAAAGGCCTGTGCAGCGTTCGTAAGGCCGAAGGGCATCCGCAGGAACTCGAACAACCCGAACGGGGTGAAAATTGCCGTCTTGGGGACATCCTCCGGTCGCACAGGGATCTGGTTATATCTTGGAGAAGAACCTAGCTCCAGCCAGATGTGATGGGAGGTCCTGTATGTGAGGAATAGGGTAACGGTCAGCAGTCGTGGCCTCGTTATGACGGCGGTAGTCCCCGCACGGCCTCCAGCTGCTGGACACCTCCGGCACCATGTGCAGCAGGGAGGCCCATGGGCTGTTGGAACATCGAATGATGCCCGTGGCCTCCATACTCCGAAACTACGCCTTTGCTATGAGGAGCTTGTCAGGTGTGAGCCTACGGGCACGGGCGTGAAGCAGTGTACCCAATGTCAGAATATGGTGCATGACACCGTACCTCAGGCAGGCCAAGCCGAACCTGGGGGTGACAATGTCCGGAAACTCAGCCAGTACCTGGGCTTAGACATTGTCCACCGTCGATATGGGGTTGCTGGCCGGCGCAGTGGAGCGCAAGGAGATCTTCACAAAAGTTGACGCGTGGACTAGACGTTGGCCTCTCACATCCATGAGGAGCGACTGCGCCTGCAAGAAACCTGCGCCCATCCACAATGATGAATGGCCAGGTGAAATGGCACGCGCCGAAAATGACAGCAACCGTGCGGACACCATATGTGTGGATTGAACTACCAATCCCAGCAGTTAACGGCACGAAGGTTGGGTCCAGATGGGGGCAATATGCTGACCTCCGCCCCGGTGTCCACCAAAAACCTGAGCCCCGTGCGCCGATCACAGACATATAGTCGATGGATCCTGCCGGCCACCGCAGTTGAGTATCGGCAGCCGGCGCTGCCATTTCCCAGAAACAAACATGGCTGGCGACATTGGCGGGCTGCTGAACCCCAGCCCTGGTGGGAAAAAACACCACATTTTTCTCCTTGGATCTCCTGGGTCCTACTCAGCCATCCTCCTCTCCTGTGGCACTTGTCTGGTCTGTAGCTCAGCAATCCTCCTCTTCTGTGCCACTTGTCTGGTCTGTGGCTCCTGTGGGCGTGGTCCTGGGTCACTGGGCCAGCGATTCCGAGGATTCCAGCGGTTCCAGGTATTCCAGCGCACCCACCTGCTGCTGGTCAGAAATCCACAGCTCATCAGCACAGGCTGCTAGCCAGATGGGATCTTCAAACCTCACCCCCGCGAGCTGCCGGCGGATGTCTCGTGGCAACTGCTGCAGATAAGTAAATTCAAAGAGTGGGCAGCACAGGCGGTCGCCCATGAGCATGAGCATCTCGCTCATGAGGGCCGAGGATATCCGGTCACCGAACCCGCCCATGTTAAGGACCTCTCAGGCACGCTGCATTCGGCTTGACCCGTAGCTCCTTGAGGCCTGCGTACTTACCCACCACAGGCGGATTATCCGGGTAAGGAATGACCCGACCGGCCGTCTGCTGATCAAGGGCTCTTACCGCATAGCAAATCTCGTCGGCTGTAACGCCATTAACACAAATTGTTAATGTATATAACGAACTGGAAGAGTCAGTGCACTACACCGCTGATCACAGGCTTCTAATTACAAAAGCATCGCTCTGCCTTGTTGCCACAAAGGCATTACTAAAGTCCACATCGACCACAACAGCCACACTGCTCTCATCGTTACATCTTGTTACCTCTTTGAAAAATTAAACCAAATTGGTCAGGCAGAATCTTCCACAAACATAACCATGTTGATTATTTTTGATTAATTCCTGCCTTTCCAAGGAGATCAATCTTTTTATTTTGATAACTTCCCTAGAACTAACATTAGACTTGCTAGTCTGTAGTTACTGTAGGTTTGACAAGCAGAAACGTAATCCTGGTACCCCCTCCCCAACCAACACAACCAGACGCCAGTCTTCTACACCCACTCCTTCCCAACCAACATTTCACACCTACTTAAAGCGAGACTCCAGTCTGAAAAGAGGGTACCCTTTCCCACCCACCCCTCTCCAATCACCACCTAACACACAATTACCCACCCCTTCCATGCTGCACAACATCACTTCTCCATCATC
This sequence comes from Okamejei kenojei, assembly GCA_035221665.1. NCBI lineage: Eukaryota > Metazoa > Chordata > Chondrichthyes > Rajiformes > Rajidae > Okamejei > Okamejei kenojei. Next base: position 57,661,947 of record CM069138.1, read on the forward strand.
AACAATAAAATAGAGGAGGTGGAAAGGCTGTTCAGAAAACAGAAAAGCTGTAAAATCTCCAGGACCAGACAATGTTTCCCCCTGTACTCTGAAGCTCTGTGCCGAACAACTGTCACCGGTCTACACAGACATTTTCAACCAGTCCCTGCAAACCTGTACTGTCCCTGCCTGCTTCAAAGCAGGCCCTGTTGTCCCTGTACCCAAAAAGGCAAGGATTACTGGACTTAATGATTACAGGCCTGTCACACTGACCTCTGTAGTCATGAAGATCCTTGAAAGGCTTGTACTGGCCAAGCTGAAAAATATCACAAACTCCCTGCTGAACCCTCTGCAATTTGCATATTGGGCCAATAGATCTGTGGATGATGCAGTCGACCTGGGCATGCACTTCATCCTCCAGCACCTAGACCGCCAGGGGAACTATGCAAGGGTTTTGTTTGTTGATTTTAGCTCTGCATTCAACACCATTGTGCCAGAGCTGCTACACTCCAAACTTTCCAAGTTGTCTGTTCCTGAACCTCTCTGTCGGTGGGTCACCAGCTTCCTGGCAGACAGGAAGCAGCATGTGAGGCTGGGAAAGCACATCCTGCAGACCCTCAGCAAAGGAGCACCGCAAGGCTGCGTACTCTCCCCTCTCCTCTACTCTCTCTACACCAATGACTGCATCTCCACTGAATCCTCTGTCAAGCTTCTCAAGTTTGCGGATAACACAACCCTGATTGGACTGATCCAAGATGGGGAGGAATCTGCCTACAGACAGGAAGTGACACAGCTGGCGTCCTGGTGCCATAGCAACAACCTGCAGCTCAATGCTCTTATGACAGTGGAATTGATTGTAGACTTTAGGAGAGCTCCCCCTCCCCTCACCCCACTCACCATCAACAACACCACAGTCACATCTGTGGAGTATTTTAAGTTCCTGGGAACCATCATCTCAAAGGACCTTAAATGAGGGGCCACCATCGACTCCACAGTCGAAAAGGCACAACAGAGGATGTACTTCCTGTGGCAGCTGAGGAAGAACAATCTGCCACAGGCAATGATGGTTCAATTCTATATGGCCATCGTTGAGTCTGTCCTCACCTTCTCCATCATTGTCTAGTTTGGCTCAGCCACCAAGCACGACATCTGGAGGCTGCAGCAAATCGTCCGATCAGCTGAGAAGATTGTTGGCTGCAACCTTCCCTCCATTGACGAACTGTACATTGCAAGGACCAGGAAGCGAGCGGGTAAGATCATCTCTGACCCGTCTCACCCTGGAAGGCGACTCCGGACTGTCAAAGCTGCCACAGCCAGACATAAAAACAGCTTTTTTCCACGAGTGTACACAAAAGGCTGGAGAAACTCAGCGGGTGCAGCAGCATCTAAGGGGAGAAGGAGATAGGCGACGTTTCGGGTCGAGACCCTTCTTCAGAGTAGTAGCTCTACTCAAAAACCAAAAATCTGTAGCCTCCTTTTGCTCTGGTAATTAATTTAATTCACATGTTTAACCAATAATGTTTTATTATTAATGTTTAATGTTTTATGTGTCATTCCTAACTGTCACTGTATGTCATGTTGTCACTTGTGGGCGGAGCACCAAGGCAAATTCCTTGTATGTGAATACTTGGTCAATAAACTTATTCATTCAATCATTAATTAATTCATTCATTGGCTAGCTTATTCCTAATGTAGACCTAATGGAATGAAGTATTTTTCTTCCATTGCTACTAAACTGTGATTAGTCATAAAGCCATACAGCACAGAAACAGTCACATATGGCATGTATCCCTCTAAACCTTTCCTATCAATGTTGTAAATCACTTTATCAGAATTTATGGTAGGCGGTTTGATTTTAATTATGGATAGTCTTTTCTTTGACTGAATAGCACACAACGTAAAGCTTTTCACTATACGTTGTGCATATTACAATATTAAACTAAAGTAAACTACAGAAGCAATTAGAAGAGACTGGGAACAAGAGTTATTGATAAAAATTCCGAACGATAGATGGGATAAAAATCTATTATATGTAAACAAATGTTCAATGAATGTAAGACATAACCTAATTCAATTTAAAATTTTACATAGATTATATTATTCGAAAACAAGACTGAATAAAATATTTTCAAATGTTTCCCCCATCTGCGACAAATGTCTAACTCAAAATGCCACTATAGCACATTCCTTTGTCTCTTGTACAAAACTGTATACATTTTGGAATGAAATTTTTGGAATTTTTACAAAACTATTTAACACAAAATTGAACCCCAATACTGAATTGATTATCTTTGGATCAATGGAAGAGGGAAGTAAACTAACTATATTCCAAGAAGCCTTTCTTAATTATGGTCTAATAACAGCGAAAAAACTTATACTTAAATTTTGGAAAAACGCACCTACGCCAACATTCAAAATGTGGATCTCAAATATGTCTGAAACGCTACATCTTGAAGAAATGAGATTCCTCTTACTAGGCAAAGTAGACCAATTCTTAAAGATTTGGTCTCCGTTTATCAACTTTATACAAGCATATGGTGCAACATAACATAACCTTAGAAATTAAATGGTTCAGAACTGGGTGACGAATGGGCAAAAATATGAGATAGGTAGATCTCTCCTAATCTTTCATTTCTTATTACTTTTTCCTTTTCTTTCAATCTTTTAACTTCTCACCTCTGTCCTTTATTTTTTTTTACTTTCTGTTTCTACTTGCTTGTCTATCTATTCCGACACTCTTTATTTCTCTTTTCTCTCACTGTTCTTTTATTATTGCACCAAAAATATGAAGTTGTACAAGAATGAAAATATGTATTTATGTATTATGTATTAGGTACTTAAGTACCAGACTACTGTACTTACTTCTAACAAAAATAAACAAACAAAAAAAAAAAAAACTAAAGTAAACTAAAATAAACCATGTATTTGTCTCAAATGGGGTTATAGTACATGTCTGAACTACCTCTCTGGCAGTTCATTCCATATACTGACCGTCAGAGTGAAAACATTGTCCCTCGGGTTCGTATTAAATATTGTCCTTCGCACTTTAAACTTAAGTTCACTGGTTTTTGATTCCTTAAAACCCCTGTCTCACAGTGCGAGTTGGCCCACGAGTGACCCCGAGTTTTCACTCGTGGTGGTCAAGTACGTTGAACGTAGCGGCAACGTCGGAACTCGCGCGTTCAACTTGTCCACTCGTGGCGCTAACGGCAGGTACTCGGGAAACTTGTTAACTCGTGAAAAAAATCAAACCTGTGTGTGTGTGTGTGTGTGTGTGTGTGTGTGTGTGTGTGTGTGTGTGTGTGTGTGTGTGTGTGTGTGTGTGTGTGTGTGTGTGTGTGTGTGTGTGTGTGTGTGTGTGTGTGTGTGTGTGTGTGTGCGCGCGTGTGCGCCTGCTGTCGGGTCCCGGCGGCCGCTCAAAGTCAGTCACCCGAGCTGCTTCCTTCCTCTGAAGTGGCGGCCAGTCCTGCTGTCTGTGTGTATCTCTCTCTCTCTCTCTCTCTATGTGTGTGTGTGTGTGTGTCTGCTGTCGGGTCCCGGCGGCCGCTCAATGTCCGTCACCCGAGCTGCTTCCTTTCCTCGGAAGTGGCGGCCAGTCCTGCTGTCCGTGCCCGGAGCGCTGCGGCAGCAGACCTCCCAACTATCCCGCTTTTGGCGGGATATTCCCGCTTTTTAGGTTCCCTTCCCGCCATTCCGATTTGTAACCTAATTATCCCGCTAAATTGACATTTCCGATACCATGTACCGACCTCCCAACTATCCCGCTTTTTAGGCCGCAGACACCTCTGCAACCCCGCCCACTCCCCCGGCTCCGTCTAATAAGGAAGAAGCGAGCTTGTGTGCAAATATACTAGAGCAAGGTGATCGTTGGTTGTGTGTGAGTGAGTGAGAGAGAGAGAGCGCAACAACAAAAACGTAGAAGTGGAGAATAAGAGCGTTTTGCTCGCCTTCCTTCCCTCTTTTGGATTAATCGGTGCTCTGGCCCGCCGACTGCCGCGCTGAAGCAGCCGGCGAGGAAGGGAGACAATGACGGGCAGCGAAGCGAGCGGCGCTCACTCTCACACACGGACACGGGCACGGGCAGAGACCGAGCAAACGAGCAGGCGGTTCCTGCACCTCTTTTTCTTTGGAGGTCAACGACGAGCATGAACTCCAGCAGTATTTACGCCAGCCGTAAGCGGCGAAAGCCAGTTCAGAAGAGGTAAGGCAGTGTCACTTGGCTTCTTCCTGGAAACTCTGCCCGCGGGGGTCGCCGCCGGGCACACTCGGCGGAGGCAGGGCGCCGCTCCTTGCCCCGTCTGCCCGCCTCTCCGAGTGCTTTTTGTTTCTTATTTTGCCACCCAGGTCATCACTGCTTACAAGGTCTACGTTCTGATCTCGCTGGATCGTGATTTCCCTCCCCTTTTGCATTGTAGCTTGTTTTAGTTTCTTTGTAAGCGATTGTATACTCTGTGCTTGACAAAAACAAATAGACCGAATGAGTTGTTCCGGATTTTTTGCTGCTCTTCATTGTGTCACGGGAGCCAAGAACTATTGTAAACATGCAGGTAAATTCTGTAGGACCCCAACAATCATCACCACCACGAAATATTAACTGTTTAATACAATAATCAAAATCTACGATCCGCTTCAGCGGGAATCGGCTTGCGTAACAGAAAGTAAACATTGCACTCTTGAAAACTAATCCCAACTAGACCCAACTAATAACTTGTAGTGTCCGCAGGACACTTGTCAGTGTATAATCGAGTCTCTGTGTTCTTTGTGAATAGAAATATAAAACATATTTATTTTAATACATGAATTCTATCTGAATGTTAAAGTAGCGTGACATTTAACAATAGAATTTAGCAAGAGTAAAGAGTCGTATGCTCCTTCAGTAATTTATACCAGACTAGGCACAGATACTTACAATTTATAAACAAACAGATTTATGCATAACCCTTTCTTCGTTTCGCTTGTGGAATTCATTTTCCCAACGTTCTTCCACAACACGGAAACATAGAACAAAGTACAGATGACTTTGTAATGACTGTTTACATAATTTGCATTGTTTTTTTATTCTGGTGGGGTAAAAGAGGACACAGATACCCATGAAATAGTAATTATCACTAATTACCCATCAAAAAAATGAAATGCATTTTGCAATGATGACTGGAACTACACAGATTATATTTGTTTAAAATTTGAATTGAAATACATTACGTACAATATATTCTGCATCCTTTTGTGCTAAGTATTTGAATACAACCATTAATTACCTAATTTATAGATCTCATATCTTCCAGGTATGTTTCCTTTATGCCCTTGAGTTGAACTAATTGCCAAGTTTATCAAAGTTTAACAAAGAATTATAAATGTTTCAGCATACATGTACCTTTTTCACATTTTGGCATTTAAAATACTTCTTCACAATTTAGAATTTGTGACATGGGACCCCGAATAGGGCGCCGCGACATATTATGAATTTTCATTTAAAAATATGAATTTTGAGGGGAAATATTATGAATTTTGACAATCAAATGTTGGGAGGTCTGTGGCAGCCACCCAAGCAAATTCACTCCCCGGCCACAATAAAACCATATAGCAATGACAGCACGGAAACAGGCCATCTCTGCCCTTTTACTCCGTGCTGAACACTACTCACCTAGTCCCATCTACCTGCACTCAGACCGGAGCGTGGCAAGTGGGTTACTGACCCCAATCCCCTCCTTCACAACGCCAGACTCCCCAAATACTATGAACTGAGCTCTCCCCCCACCCCGGGAAGGACAGTATTTAAAAACATAAAACAACAAGAAATGCACTTACCACGTTATTGGTTACTGGAGGATGCGCATTTTCCCTTTGTAGGTCATATCAATAGCTGCGGCCGCGCTGAAATAACTCAAAGCCACAGGATGGAGATGTATTTTAACATTGTTGCTTTATTAAAACATACCTTCATTCACGGTTGGCTCAAGAGTAACGGGAGAGGAACTTGGTAACTCGGGAGAGGAAGTTGGAGCATCGCAGAAATGACATACCCGTGGGAACTCGGTTACACACTTGATCATAAACTTGAAGTCTCGTGCACAACCACGAGTCTGTCACTCGGGGTACCTCGTGGGTCAACTCACACCGAGAGACAGGGCCATTACTCTTGGTAAAAGGCAGTGCATTCTCCCTATATATATCCCTCATGATTTTATCTTTTATTTCTATAAGATCACCCCTCAGCCTCCTGACTCTCCAGAGTGGTGAATCTGTGGAATTCTCTGCCACAGAAGGTAGTTGAGGCCAGTTCGTTGGCCATATTTAAGAGAGAGTTGGATGTGGCCCTTGTGGCTGAAGGGATTAGGGGGTATGGAGAGAAGGCAGGTACAGGATACTGAGTTGGATGATCAGCCATGATCATATTGAATGGCGGTGCAGGCTCGAAGGGCCGAATGGCCTGCTCCTGCACCTAATTTCTATGTTTCTATGAATTAAGTCCTAGTATGTTTGCATAAACCAATCTACACCAACCTCTCACTATAGCACAGCCTTTCAAGCCCTGGCAATATTCTCATAAATCTTCTTTGCACTCTTTCCAGCACAACGACATCCTTCCAATAGCAGGCTGGCCAAAACTGAACACCACTCCAAATGTGGCCTCACCGACATCTTTTATAACTGTAACGTAATATCCCAACTTCTATGTGTTGAAAGGAACTGCAGATGCTGGTTTAAACCGAAGATAGACACAATACGCTGGAAGCTACTCAACGGGGCAGGCAGCATCTCTGGAGAGAAGGAATGAGTGACATCTCGGTTCTGAAGAGGTGTCTGGAACTGAAGCGTCACCCAATCCTTCTCTCCAGAGATGCTGCCTGTCCCGCTGAGTTATTCCAACATTTTGCGTCTATCCCAACCTCTATACTCAGTACCCTGACTGATGAAGGTCAATGCACCAAAAGCCTTTATCACAATTTCTACCTATAATGCCTCTTTCAAGGAACTATGCACGTGAATTATCATTGTTAGTTTCCTAAACACCTTCCACATTACTGAATTGTTACAGGAAGTAAAATGTCTAATTTATAGCAAATATGTGTTCTATGCAAGGCTTTAAACATATTCATATGCATAAAATGTATAGAAATTAATTTGAATTTTAAAGATGGCAATTATAATAACATTATTAGATTAAAATATGAATAATTAAATTCATAAAAATAGATTTACATTTTGAGAATTGAATTGAATTATCCTTTATTGTCATTCAGACCTTTCGGTCTGAACAAATTTTTTGCAGTCATACATACAATAATAAATAACAAAAACACACAATAAACACAAATTTAACATCCACCACAGTGAGTTCACCAGGCACCTCCACACTGTGATGGAAGGGTAAAGTCTTAAAGTTTCTTTCCCTTGTTCTCCCTCTGCGCCGAGGCGATCCAGGCTTCAGATGTTGTGACCCCACCGGGTGATGGTAAGTCAGTCCCGCGGCTTAACTGCTCCGCGAACGTGCAAGTTCAAACTCCGCGGCCCGGGGAGGCCGAAGCTACCGCCCTCCAGTCCAGCGGGCGCAGCTGTTGTAGCGGGAACTCCGGAGAAACAGGTCACCAACCTGTGACCTACGAGCTCACGACTATGTCGTCCACTGGGTCCGCGGCCGAGTCCACAGGGCCCGGGGCCCGCGGCCGAGTCTCAGAAGTCGGGTCACCGCTGTCTAAATGCCGGAACGCCGCCCCAGCTCCGAAGTCGAGTCGCCGCCGTCTAAACGCCAGAACACCGACCCCAGCTCAGAAGTGAAGTTGCCGCCACCGTCGGAACGCCGCCACAGCTCCGAAGTCGAGTCGCTGCTGCTGCTGCCGCCAGAACGCTGCCACAGCCCCGAGGCCGCCAGCTCCGCTAGCTCCATCATTAGGCTCGGCGCAGACGGAGATGGACGGGGGATACAACAAGAAAGTCGCATCCCCCCGAAGGAAGAGACCAAAAAGAGACCAGAGATCTGTGTGTGTTCCCCCCACACAGATACACAACCTAATAAACCAAAATTAACTAAAACAGGACAAAGGAACAACAACAAAAAAAAACAGGCGGACTGCAGGCAAGCCGCAGCTGCTAATGCAGCGCCGCCATCTTGCTCGTACCTTTAACTACATTGTGAGATTAAGTGCAATCTGTTAAAACTTACATCTGTATAAGGGATGACCTGAAGAGTAGCAACGGCTGATCTTGCATTTATGTCCTGGCTCTGTTTTGGCAATTAGGAATTACAATCTGAAGTTTCTGTTTAGACAATGAAAAAGGATAATAGAAAATAAGTTCCAAAGATATATAATTGAAGTATTTTTAGTCATATGGTCTATGAATTATACCAACTAATTAATGAACTCTGATATTCTGTCATCTAATAGGTGGATTGTGTGTCTCGATCTGCTCTGGGAACAGTATTTTTAAAGCCTTAAAATATTAAGAGCAAGTATATACAGATGTTGAAAGTTTATAACTAATGGAGACCCAAATTTGCAAGACACGGTGAGTCAATAATGAGCAATTCAATGTAATGTCAAACTCAATTAAAAATAGAACCAATATTTAAAGTAACATTAATGCTGAATTTCAAAGGTCAGACGCATCATCAAGACGAGGAAATCTGGTTGGATTCAGTGTGTGCTCCTATGAAATGTTGACAATTAGTTCCAAAGAAGACCAGGAAGCCACCTTAAATAGCAACATCTCACTGTTGTCATAAACCAAAAAAGGAAAAAAAAATTGTACAATGAACATAAAACTTCAGATACCGTTTCACTGAAAAAAATAGTTTTGTTACCCTGACCTGAGTACAGCGCAATTAACACAACTCTCATACAGTTTCTAAAAATGATTATAAACGTCACTAGGTGAGGCCTGGAAAGAAGTTAAATCAAGGAATAGTGAACAAATGTTTAGGTTGAGAGCACTTGTGGAACGTATGTGGAAATGGTAACAGAATAATATGGTAAAAATGTGTTACCTTTACTAAAGAAGGGCAGTAGGAATAAGCCAGGTAGTTACAGGCCTATAAATTTAACAGTGGTACAGAATTTCTGCTGTGTATATATATATATTCTCTATATTTCTCCAAAGTAAAAAATGCATTGTTGAAATCTATGATCTTCCTTTTTTACAGCATTGTTATATATAGTCGAATACTATTTTGGACGAGCACATTCACATTACTAGCAGGTAGGTGGTTGATTTGATTGTTTGGTAGACCTTATTTATTTATCAAAGTAACCATGACACTGATAGTAACCTTTATAATCAGAACTCCTCAAACACACCTTTCATGTAATTAAATATCCCAAGGCATATCATGCGACCATTAGCAAACAAAATCTGATGTGGAGATATTGTGTTGTACCCTCACAGCAAAGGTGTCCATTCCCAAATGGCATACGTGTAAAGTAAAGGGTGGGGGAGTTACGCCAGCAGTTCTGCAGCTATCTGTCAGCATTTGTCTCTATAAATAAAAGCCTATTCAGGTCCTTTGGCACATTTGTATCATTTTCTGTGAATTCTGAACCTGGTAATAGATTTCAGTAGTGAACCTCTTGTGCACTGAAATAGAAGTGCACAAATTTGTTGAGATTCCCAGACACATAGAGTGTGGAATCAGCTCATTGAATTTATACCATCTTATAAGCATATGGGACATGAATCAATGCATTTTAGTGGGGATGTAATAGCTGTGAGGAAGACCGCAAGAATAAATTATGTTACTATTTTATTCATTGTACGGACCTTCCTGACGAGGGTCCACATCTTATAAATTGTCTCCATATTCCTAAATCTCTAGAAATGACCAGCATTGGATCAGGAATGTCAATATTCTTGATTCACGCAGCCTCAGCCTGGACCTGGAGCTATTAGGCTTTGACCAATGTCGGCACCTGAAAAGAAAGTAATTGATTGATGTGGATGCACTAGAACAAGTCCTGTCCACATATTTATCAAACCTTAGAGTGTTTTTAAATCCCCACCTCCATGTTTGCCATGTCAAAGTGTTTTACATTGCGTCTGACTTTCAGATCCAATAAAAACGAATGCATATAAAATAATTTTAAAACATTCATTAAAAATAAAGTAATCTAAAATACTTAGAATATTTTAAATGAACAAACCATTAAACAAAGGATAAATGATTCAAATAATGTACCTACCATGTAGACAAAAGGAACTGCAGATGCTGTTTCACAAAGTTCTCGAGTAACTCCGCGGATCAGGCAACATCCCCGGAGAACATGCACTTTGTGTCTTTTTTTGTAAAGCAGCATCTGAAGTTCCTTATTATGACAAGGAAAGTGAAGCTGAAGGACTGACTGTTGCATAATTTATCAAAATATGGCTTGGTAATTTTTCAAGCACAGCTCGTACTGCTGTTGTTTGGTAAAATGAATCTTCATTCTGGGAAATTAGGATTTTGGGCACAGGAGTAGTAGGTCCTTCAAAACTTTTAAATGTGTTCGTTGTAGCAAAGAATATACCCAATTGGTGCTTACATTTTCTTTAAAATAATTAAATTATGTTTTTAAAACAATACCCTGAATACACAGCACAATACATTTCAGATTTACTGCTCTGTATGCGTCTAATATCTACTACTAAGTGCAATAAGTATATTAATCGGAGCCAGAACTAACCTTATTTATATCTGGACCGTTATACAAACTAATTTTATGCATGATGGCTATTGCTGCAATTTTAATTTTTTTAAGGTTGTAGATTTTTGCATGGATATATTGTACTGCTATTTTATATTGTAAAAGATAATAAGATAATTGCTTTAATATGTTTCTATTATATTTCAGCTGATGTGAATAAATGTGGCAACACTGATCTTGTGTGCCATACAAATGCAGACTGCCAGAATACATTTGATGGAAGCTATCTCTGCATATGTAAAGCAGGTTATCTTGGAAATGGGACACAGTGCACTGACATTGATGAGTGTGCAGCAAATGTGCACGATTGCCACAGAAAGGCAACTTGTGTGAATAATGTAGGTTCATACAATTGCCTGTGTAACCCTGGCTACACAGGAAATGGGATTGACTGCAACGACATGGACGAATGCCTTACAAACAATGGTGGTTGTCATAATAGTGCCATTTGTTTGAATACAGCTGGCAGTCGAACTTGTCACTGTAACTTTGGGTTCTCCGGCAATGGGTTAACTTGTAATGATGTAGATGAGTGCACAAAGCCTGCCATCTGTCACTGGAGTGCAACATGCACCAACACTAATGGCTCATATATCTGCACTTGCAACGCAGGATATAAAGGAATTGGCTTATACCTGTGCTTGGACATAGATGAATGTGTGCAGGCACCAGGTATCTGTTCATCAGCACAAGGATGCAAGAATCTACCGGGCTCCTACCAGTGTACCTGTTCTGTGGGTTTTGAATTACGTGATAACAGATGTACTGACATCGACGAGTGTGCTCGGCAGTTCTGTAGCCCATTTTCTACCTGCATCAATCAACCAGGTTCTTACAGTTGTGAATGTAAGACAGGATTTACAGGAAATGGATTGGCATGCGTGGACACCAATGAATGTGACGGCACAAACGATTGCCACCCTCAAGCAACTTGCCAGAACTTTTTGGGCAGCTATGTTTGTGACTGTACATTAGGCTTTACAGGAGATGGAATCGTTTGTTCTGATATTGATGAGTGTGTTGGGATTGCAAAGTGTCCTGCTGCATCTTCCTGCATTAATACGGCGGGCTCCTATCATTGTGATTGTGCAGTTGGGTTTACCTTGAATGGCAGTGAATGTATTGATCTGGATGAGTGCTCTACTGGCATCTGTGACAGACATGCCACTTGCAACAATGTCCAAGGATCCTTTACCTGCAGTTGCAAGAGAGGTTATAATGGAAATGGTACATTGTGCAAGGATATTGATGAATGCCTCTTAAACAATGGAGGGTGTCACTCAAATAGCATTTGTACAAACCAAGCTGGAACCTACACATGCACATGTAAAAGAGGTTTCTTTGGTAATGGAAATTTACTGTGTGAAGACATTGATGAATGCAAGGTTAATAATGGCGGATGTATGAGCAATGCAGCCTGTAGAAACACACTGGGATCTTTCTTTTGTGCCTGTCCTAATGGATTCAAGCTTATAAATGCCACAATTTGTGGAGACATTGATGAATGCAAGATAATCGATATACCGTGTCAGTCAAATGAACAGTGTGTCAATACTTTAGGGTCTTATCACTGTCAGTGCAAATCTGGGTTTTCGAAGGCAAATGGCATCAGTTGTAATGACATTGATGAATGTCTCAACAATCCATGTCATCAAAATGCTCTATGTTCAAATGCCTTTGGCTCCTTTATCTGTGAGTGCATTTTGGGGTTTGAAGGAAATGGCGTTACTTGCAAAGACACAGATGAATGCAACTCCACGAATATCTGCCATACAAATGCCTTGTGCATTAATACTGCAGGAAGTTACATCTGTCAATGTCAAGGTGGCTTCAGAGAGGTGGATCAGCATTGTGAAGATATAAATGAATGCAGGCTGAACAATACTTGTCTCCCAGGCACCAGTTGCCTCAATTCACTGGGATCCTATGTTTGCTCTTGTTCCAATGGTTCTTTGGTAGTCAATAGCACTTGCATGTCACCAAGTGATAATTGCTTTCCACCTTGCCATGATCGGGCGTTGTGTCATCTTGCTGGCAGCAGATATCAATGTGTGTGTGATGTTGGCTTTCAGGGCGATAATTTAAACTGTGATGATGTAGATGAATGTGGAGAGGAAAATATTTGCCCAGGCAATCAGACATATTGTGTAAATATGCCTGGTTCATATATTTGTGACTGTAAAATTGGCTTCCAGAAGAACGGATCTTCCTGCACAGGTATGTAATTATTGAGTCAACTTGATTTTCTTATTGGTTTTCTGTAATTTCTAAGGACGAAAACTGCTATGTGAAAAGTTAACAAAAAATTGTATTCACACAGCACTTCACTGCAGCAAGTATCCAAGGCAGTTAATAAGAATGTTTTCAAGAGAGAGTTGGATAGTGCTCTTAAAGATAGGGGAGCCAAGGGATATGTAGAGAAGGCAGGAACAGGGTACTGATTGTGGATGATCAGCCATGATTACAGTGAACGGCGGTGCTGTCTGGAAGAGCCAAATGGCCTACTCCTGCACCTATTGTTTATTGTCTATTAAACAAATGTTGATGTAAACTTGCAAAGGGAGATGTTCTGGGTGACAAAATAATTAGTTTTAAGACTGTGGAAAGGTGAAGAGGTTTTTGTAGGGAATTCCAAAGTTCAAGACCTAGGCAGCTGAAGTGATGGCAACCAGTGACAAAGCAATTAAAATTAGCATGCCCAAGAATCCAGAATTGGATGCAAGAAATGTGAAGAGGAATGCAGTACTGGATTAAAAGCACCAGAATTCCCACCAATAGTGAACTCAGAATTTTACCACGGTATTGGAGAGGTTGTATTCACCATCTCTATATTCCAATTATATTTGTTCAACTGAATTTAAATGCCCCAGCTGACATGAACTGGGGAATAAAAGGGGCCTTTTCTGTTTGGGTGCTGCTGGTGACTAATGGTGTTCCATAGGGGTTGATGTTGGATCCGCTACTTTTCACATTCTATATTAATGATCTGGATGATGAAACTGATGGCTTTTGACCCGCATCTGAGGAAGAATGTGTTAATGTTGGAGACGGTCCAGAAGAAGCTTACGAGAATGATTCCGGGGATGATTGGGTTAACGTTTGAAGGTTCTTTAGAGTTTAGAAGGATGAGGGGGTATCTCATTGAAACCTACCAAATAATGAAAGGCTAATGAAAGGTAGAAGTGGACATGGAAAGAATGTTTCAAGTAATGGGAGATTCTAGAACCAGACAGCACAGCCTTAGAGAAAAAAGAGGTACCTGTAAAATGGAGATGAGGAGGGATTTCTTTAACAAGAGGGTGGTGAGTCAGTGGAATTCATTGCCACAGATGGCCAAGACATTGGGTATTTTTAAAGCAGAGATTGATAGGTTCTTGATTAGTAAGGGTGTCACAAGTTATGGGGAGATGACAAGAGAATGGAGTTGAGAGGGAAAATTAGATCAGACATTATTGAATGATGGAGTAAACTCAATGGGCTGAATGACCTAATTCTTCTCCTATGTCTTATGGTCTTATGGAACTGGAGTTTGGATCAGGTTTGATTAACATCGTTCTGCATCTTTGCATTACTAGCCATGTAATCTAACTTCTATGCTGGTCCTAAAAAGCTATTTACACAAACATTGCCAATCTTTATAATTCACTACCCAATGTGATAAAGAGACTGTAGAAAGGTGGATACAATTTCAGAGTAGATCAGTAATCAAGAATTTCAGAGGGAGTAGATCAGTAATATCAAGCTTTTACAATGTATCACAACCCCCAACATTTATATCACACTCACTATATCCTAGATATATGTCCATGAATTATTTGCAACAGTGTTCGTGTATAACATCATCCTCTGGTGAGCTTGTACAGTACATGTGAAGGAGACACAAAAGATGCTGGAGTCTAGAGCAAATAAAATTGATGGAGGAAGTCAATGGAGCAGGCAGCTTCTGTGAAGGGAAATTGACAGATGACGCTTCAGGCCAAGACCTTTCCAATGCACTGCTAGGAAAGATCTCAGCCAAAACATTGACTGTCCATTTCCCTCCCCAGGTGCCACCTGACCCGCTGAGTTATTTCACCAGTTTGTTTTATGTAGTTGTGAAGTCCTATCTCTTGGAAGCACTTCCTGAATATTTGTAATGGGTACTTCATCATTTAAAAACCTCTTTTCTAGCAGCTTGTTAGTGCAAAACTAACAATGCATTAGAGGAAGGGTCTTGACCCAAAACGTCGCCCATTTTCTTCGCTCCATAGATGCTGCCTCACCCGCTGAGTTTCTCCAGCATTTTTGTCTACTGTGCATTAGAAGAATTAGTTAATTGGTTTAAGTGACAATAAATGCGAACCTGTACTCGAACTTGAGGAAGGCTCACTTCCTCTATCAAACTACGCAGAGATACATTCATATAAACAGCAGCTAAAATTAAAGTCAGGGAGCCTTCTGTCTGAACGAGGAAGGAAAATGAAGCTAAGAGAAGGTAAAAGTATCTTACATTTATCACACAGAACGTGCAGTGGTAGATAAAAGTGAGATAACATCAAAAGAGGTAACCCAATAATTGCATGTTCAGTTAAATAATTTTATTAAAGTTTCTATATTTGGGGAAGATTAAATTTAATCAAATAAAACCCAAATGTTATGTGAGTTGGGAAAAGTTAAAAGATTGAGAAAACATTGATCTTATATCGGGTTGATTAAAGGGATGATGTTGTCAGTAGAACACTCAGTGAATCGTCACCATAAAATATTGTACAATCTACCGATCAACTGCGCCCATGAATAGCAAAGATTTGAAGGACTTATACTGTAAAAAACTGGTAACTGTGGAAGAGCAGTGGGATGAATTGTGTCTGGCAGATTGAACATGCAGCTCGTAATTGCATATTCACAACCTGAGTGGTTGATCATCAAGTCCAAACGAATGGGCAATATACACATCTGAAGATCAAAGGTTACGATAAATAAGGAATTTACTCTCCGCACAACTATTTAATTTGAGCTTTAACTTATCTATAATGGTGTGATCTCCAAAATGTAAATGAATGTAAATAAGATGCAAGTTTATTCAAATGGTGATCTATGGAAAACTCCAACAACAATAGGGAACTGAGACACTTGGATTTTGAGATGGAAAATTAATAAATACACACCTCACCAATTTGTAAAACTTAAATTTAATTTCCATCAATTCTGCACACTAAAATGGCAAGGAAATTCAGTGTTTCCGCTAGGGTGTTTGTGGATGTTGGTACATAATATTGCATAATATAAATGTATTTTTTGAAATATCTTTTTTTGAAATTTGGGCCAACAGATATTGATGAATGCTCCACAGCAGGACAGGAATGTCACCAGCTTGCTCATTGCATCAACAATGTAGGAAGTTACCAATGTGCATGTTTGAGTGGTTTTAATGGTGATGGAAAAAACTGCTCTGGTAAGTTTTCTTCAGTGACAAGTTCAACCTTAAGTTAATTGGTGCTAGTGGATTTGGAAGCGGATGGGTTGGGGGAGTGGGCTTAATGCAATAAAACAAATGCGTTAGGAAGATAGACACAAAAAGCTGATGTAACTCAGCAGGACAGCATCTCTGGAAAAAAGGAATAGGCGATGTTTCAGAGCTCAATCCAAAACATCATCCATTCCTTTTCTCCATAAATGCTGTCTGTCCCGCTGAGTTACTCCAGCTTTTGGTGTCTATCATCAGTTTAAACCAGCATCTGCAGTTCCTTCCTACAAATGCATTGGGAATACGACTCAAATTCACTAATCTGTCCTTTGAAATGATTGAGAGCAATGTCCTTTGGAAAGGCTGATTGTTAATTTTCTTGGGCTGGATTGCCCAGCCATCTGCTCACCAACTGACAGGGGACTTTCTGCAGTCAGTTAGTCTTGCACTGGAGGAACTCAAAGCCCCATCAGGAAGCCTTATTTTGATTTGTGGCATCGCGTACAGCTTCCTCATAAAGACACCTATTGGACTACCCAACAAATTCAAGCAAAGCATTTATGATGAAGTAATTTCATAGAATCTCAGCATGGTTACAGCGAACAAAGACATCATTCAGCCCATCAAATCCCTACCAAGAAAAGCAATCCCACTCCCTGCTCAGTCCCCACAAAAGCCCAGCAAATAATTTGCTTTCAGATACTTATCCAGCAACCTTTCGAATTTTATAATGAAATCTGCCTCTGTTATTATTCTGGCAGCACACTTAAGGCCGAGCCACTTGCTACAAATTTCTTTACACCATATTACTTCTACCTCTTTTGCCAAATACATTCATTCTACATCCCTTGTTCTCAATAATGTTTCTATTTACTTTGTCCATAGAGTTCATAATTTCAAGCAGACCCTGCAACTTCTTCTGTTCCATGGAGAGTTGTTCCAGCTTCTCCATACTGTCCACCTCATCCGCAGAATTATTTCAGTAAATCTCTTTTGCTCCTTCTATAAAACCTCCATCCTTTCCTAAAGTGTGATGCCTAAAACTGGACATAATACTCCACTTGTGAACAAACCATTGTTTTATAAAGGTTCATCGTGATTTCCTTGGTCTTGAACTCTGTGCCTCCATTTGTAAAGCCCAACTGCCAATTTTATCTTTTTATTTGCCTTTTCAACCTGCCCTTTGCGAAACAACATTTGCACATATATCTCTTTTGGAATTTCTCCCTAGGTTTTATTGCCTTGACTTATTCTTTCTGACCAACTGTAACCATTCATATTTATAAGCATTAAATTTCATCTGCCATCTATCCACCAATTCCATCATCCTGTCCATGTCTCATTGAAATCTATTAGTTTTCCTCACAGCTCACTTCATCTCCAAGGTTTGTGTCACCTGCAAAATGGCAGATGCTGGAAAAATCGAAGGTAGACAAAAATGCTGGAGAAACTCAGCGGGTGAGGCAGCAGACTTTATAGATGCTGCCTCACCCACTGAGTTTCTCCAGTATTTTTGTCTACCTGAAAAATTAGTATTGTGCTTTATACTTACAAAACCAAGTCATTAATATAAAGTAAGAAAAGTAGTATTCCTGGTTCTGGTCCAGAAAATTCCACTGTATATTTCCCACCTGTTTAAAAAAAACACCTTTTACTCTTAATCCCTGTTTGTTACTCAGGTAATTTTCTATCCATATTGTTACAGCTGCTGTTATTCAATGACTTTCTATCTTTACGACATGGGAAATTGTAGGGCCCACTAGGGACAACAGGGGAAATATGTGCACTGAGCCAGAAGGTGAGGGGACGTCCTAAATGAATAGTTTTCATTGGAATTCATAAAGGAAACAAATTAAGTTGCCGAATTCAGTGAAGGAGTAGGTGAAAGTCTAATGCAAGTCTACATAAATGAAGAGGATGTACCTAATGCCGTAGCAGGCTTAAAGGTGGATGAATCCCCAGGATCGGATGGGATATTTACTAGGTTGATACAAAAGGCAAGGAAAGAGATTGCTGAGGCTTTGGATAAGATTTTTAAACCTTTGCTGGACTCAAGTGAAGTATCAAATGATTGAGGACTGCATTAGTGATCCCTTTGCAAGAAAGGAAGCAGGGAAATGCCTGGTAACTGTAGACGTGAGCCTTACATCTGTGTTTGAAAGAATACTGGAAACAAATCTGAGGAAGAGAGTTAATGATCATTTGGAAAAACAGGGACTATTTAGGACAACCAAGATGGTTTCAAGGACAGATTCTAACCAATTTCAATTCTATAATTAGATAATGTAGTATATGAGGTAGGGTAGTCAATGTGATTTACATGGTCTTTAGGAAAGCCTTTGACAAGGTCCCACATGGGAGACTGATTCAAAAGATTTGGCGATAAGAGACAGAGGGTGATGGTGGAGAGATGTCATTGTGTTAAGGTGATGATAGGATGATGATCTATGAGGAGCATTTTTCTCATATCAGCGGTAGTTAAAACTAGATGGCATAGGTTTAGGGTTATGGGACAGAAATTTAAAGGGGATATGAGTGGGACCTAGAATGTGTTGGGTACTTAGAATTCACTGCCTGAGAAAGCTGTTTGAACAAGGTCACTGACAACATGTACAAGTGTCTGGAAGACAGTTGAATCGCTTAGGCATAAACTGTAATAAAAAGATGGATATAAAATGTGCTGGAGCAACTCAGCGGGTCAGACAGCATCTCTGCTAAAAATGGATTGGATAGGTGACGTTTTGGGTTGGGACCCTTCTTCAAATCATTTTCTCCAGAGATGCTGCTTGATCCGCTGAGTTGCCTCAGCATTTTGTGTCTATTTTAGGCATAAACTGATTTGGACCATGTGTTGGGAGATGTGATTCATAAGGAAAAATGCCCACTGCTTGGTGCGGATGTTGGACCAAATGGCCTGTTTCCATACTGTAGGATTCTATAACATTATAACAAGAGTATTTTGGATGTATATATATACATTAAGTGCATTTCCCCCCAGCGACCCTTTTATCAAAAAACTCACACAATTTCACCACCTACATTTTCCTATTTGCACTGAGTCAGTGACTATTTTGACGTACTTGTTCGATCCTGCATGCATGTGACTAGTCATTCCATGGGCGAAGACACCAAGAAAAGACTTGTAACATTAACATGTGGACATTTGCAGGGCTTTCGTGTAAGAGCAGGGAATAGGATTATTTGAAACCACAGGCAAGGACAACACGGACTACATGGGCCGATTCTTTGCAATGTATTAACCAATGGTTCTCTCATCACACCACTCATGCTGGAGACTGACTCCTACAAGTTTACCAAGTAAAGCTGGAACATCCACCAGGGTACCACACATTCCCCGCTGTCGCTCAGAAAATATCATATTATTTTACATTGCAGCTCCAGTAAATATGATTTATTGTTCTCCTTATCTGCATCAATTGTTTTTGTTCAATAGTCACACAACCTGCATGTTGAAAGCCTTCTCTTTTTTTTTTAATTATCCCTGCCAAAATGTGAGTATCTGAGCCAGTATTTGTTTGGCAGGAATT
Organism: Okamejei kenojei; assembly: GCA_035221665.1. Taxonomy (NCBI): domain Eukaryota; kingdom Metazoa; phylum Chordata; class Chondrichthyes; order Rajiformes; family Rajidae; genus Okamejei; species Okamejei kenojei. Next base: position 57,681,596 of record CM069138.1, read on the forward strand.
TGGTGACAATGCACTATTAGAACAAGTGACCTTCCTTGAGACTTTATTGTTATCCTCTTGCATGAAGGCTTTGTAGGATATTGAAGTCCTGGATTAGTACTCTTAAATAGAGAATGCTTCAGGTACTCATTGTACATGTGATCACATTTCATTCATCGCTAACTTTAGTTATTTTACTTCTGAGTTCGTGAAGACCCCACCAGCACGCATGCGCAGCATATCGTCGCGCGCATTTGCATCGGCAGGCTGGGGGGGGGGGGGGGGGGGGGGGGGGAGTGCGCTCTCTCCTCCGGCTCCTTCATAAAAGGCCGGCAGGTAAGTGCTTACCTTTACTCCACAGGATGGAGAAGGGCAAGAGGAAGGCGACGTGTCGAGGAGCCAAGCTGCATCGACCAGCCAACGGCCCTTGTCCTCGGAGCTGCAAGCACCACCGGCAGCTTCGAGACATGTGGGGGCAAGAATGCGGAAGTCGGGCGCTCCCGCTACTTTAGCGCCCGACTCATCACCTGAGTGGTTTACCGCCCCGGGGCTGGATGCAACGGATCCAGACTTCGAGCCCCCTTCCCCCAAGAAAAGAGGGGGAAACAGGTACGTGCCAAGGAGCCTCGCTCATCGCAAGCGACCCCACCCCGAGCTCTAGTAGACCCGAGGGGGCTGGGCCGGGGGATATCTGCGCTTCAGGGGAGCCCTACAGCTGTGCACCACCACGTACCACTGCCAGGGAGATCTGCCGTAGTGCAGTCTGGCAGCTCTGCTGCTGCGTCGAGCAGGCCTGCAGGAGCAGGTGCCGCCGACAAAACACCCCGTCAGTCTGCGGTCAAGGGCGGAGGTGGCAGCATTAGACGGTCGGTCAGCTCAGCTCTGGGAGCGGCCGACCATGCACCTCCACGCCAAAAATTGGGCGATTGTGGAGGTAAGCGTGCACGGACTCCGGGGAGCCAGGTTCCGGGGGCCGGCGCCGATTCGTATCAGACAGGTGAACCGCCACACTGTCTGGAAGAAGACAGACTAGCGGAGAGTCCGTGCGGGAGTCGTATGAGCCTACTCGGGCGGTAGGTCACGACAACTTGCCATTGGACCCTAGACAGCACCTAACGGAGGTGTGGTCCAATGGTGGAAGCCCCAGTGATTTCGCAGGGCCTGGGGAAGTCGGCTTGTCCGCTGCACATAGCAGGGACGGTCGGATAGAGCGGTTGGAGCTCTTAGTGGAGCAACTCCTCCAGCGGGACCGGGAACGGGAAGAGCGGGACTCACGGGCATCCACAAGCCGTGTAAGGAGCCCGCTCAGCATCTCGTCATCACCAGCCAGAAGTGCTAGCAGTTGCCCAGCCGCTGTGTTTGAAGACGACCCAGTACAGCCAGTGACCGCTGAGCCAGAGCATGAGGAGGATATGCTGGACGTGGTGGGCAAGTTTGCCGCTACTACACAAACAGGGGAACCCCTGCACCACAAACTGGCGGGCACCATTGATTACCTGACTACTCACCAACTCCAGAGTCAGGTTCTCAATGATACCATAGAGAAAATAAAACCGCCCGAGAACTGCATCAACCTCAGTGTGCCCTTGGTTAATGCCCAGATCTGGGGACACTTGAGTACGGCCACCAGGATGCAGGATGTCCGCCTCCAGCGTATATTAAAGGTTCTCTCCATGGGCATAACGGCGTTTGCTAGGACCCTGGACGGGGATAATGTGTCCAATGAACAACAAGATGCCCTGGCACTCCTATGCATCGCCCAGTATGAGATAAACTGCCTGCGTAAGAGTTCCATTAAGCCCACACTCAATCCCAAATTCGCGGGGTTGTGCCGACCATCAACCGCTCCACCGCCTCATCAATTGTTTGGAGACCTGTCCAAACAGGTGAAGGAACTGGACGAGGAGGCCAAAACAGCTGGCCATGAAAACTCCGACAGCCAGACTTCACCCATACCACCGGCAACAGCCAAACACAACCTGGAAACCACGACTGCCGGACAGGGCACAAAGGACCTATCCACCTCCACTTCCCCAAACACAATGACCTTTTTTAGGGCAAGGCCAACAGCGGCCTGCATGGAAGATGAGGCCGCCACCCCGTCAACCTCCACAACGTCCACCCAAAACGCCATACGTAAGGAACCGTCGCTAACCATGGAGTAAGGGGGCCTGGTTCCTCTCACGCCGTAGCATCCCCTCCTGCACAAATTGGTGGGCGATTGCGGGCTTTTTTGGAAATATGGAACACTGTCACCACAGATGAGTTTATTTTACAAAGTGTTCAAGGCTATGTTATAGAATTTATTGGTGGTGTAAATCCCCCTACCCAGCATTCGCCTCATAGAAAGTTTACACTATCCCAAAAAGAGGTGGAGTCAGGACATGCTGAAATTATACGGCTAGCAGCAAAAGGGGTAATTGGCAAAACCACGCATGAACCTATTGAGTTTGTGTCCAACATTTTCACCAGAATTAAAAAAGATGGGGGATGTCGGATTATAATAGACTTAACTGAGCTGAACACTTTTGTACAATATACCCACTTCAAAATGGATACTTTTGAAACAGCCAAGCAGATGCTTTACACAGGGTACTTTATGGCATGCATCGATTTAAAAGATGCATACTATACGGTGCCCATCTCTGAGGCTCACAGGAAATTCCTAAAGTTTGTCTGGAAGGATCAATTATGGGAATACAAGGCATTGCCCAATGGAATCACCACAGCTCCTAGGCTGTTTACAAAATTGGTAAAACCTATATTGGCTCTTCTCCGACAACAAAATTATATGGTTATGGCATATTTGGATGATATCCTTATAGTAGGTCAGACCCTCCAATTGGCTACACGGGCAGTGGCTGCAACTAAGGCTCTCTTCGAGAAGCTGGGGTTTGTAATCCATCCAGACAAATCAAAGTTGCACTCGGTACGGGTTATGGATTATTTGGGGTTCACCCTAGACACCAACTTAATGAAGATTACCATCCCAACCAATAAAGCTACTGCTATAAAAGAAGAGTGCCACAGTCTTACTTGCGCCAGGGTACCGACCATTCGGCAAACAGCAAAAGTAATAGGGAAATTGGTAGCTACATTCCCAGCTGCACGATTCGGACCACTACACTACCGAAATTTACAAAGAACAAAGATCACAGCATTAAAAACAAATGCTGGGCACTTTGATCGGCCAGTCCGGTTACCAGCAAAAGCTAGAAACGAGCTACAATGGTGGGTTGACAATATTAGTGAGTGTCATAGACCCATCATAGTAAGCAACCCAGACGTTGTGCTACAACCTGACGCAAGCGCATAAGGTTGGGGAGCAACTGATACGATGTCCAGTTGTGGTGGCAGATGGAACTCTCGTGAGTCTACATTCCTGGAGTCACACGGGATAAATTATATAGAAATGCATTTCATGGACTGCGGGCTTACTGTACTAATTCACGGGATTTACATGTCCGCCTTCAAATAGATAACACTACAGTGGTGGCTTACATCAATCATATGGGTGGTATCAGGTCGCTATCTTGTGATGAATTGGCAAACACAATTTGGCACTGGTGCATTGAAAGGAATATTTGGATTACGGCGACCTATTTGCCAGGGAAGCTTAATACAGTGGCGGACACCGGGTCACGAGTATTCAATGACAACATCGAGTGGATGTTGAACCCCCAAATTTTTGGAGACATTATAACTCGCTATGGGACACCAGATATTGACCTTTTTGCGTCCAGGTTGAACCATCAGATACCAATGTATGTGTCGTGGGAACCAGACCCTGGGGCAATAGCAATGGATGCGTTTTCTATCCATTGGGGGAAATGGTTTTGCTACACATTTCCCCCATTTTGCCTCATCAGTCGGGTATTGCAGAAAATTAAACTAGACTCTGCAACTGGCATATTGATCATTCCCGACTGGCCTACACAACCATGGTACCCGATGGTCGTTAAAATTTTTTAAAACAACCATGGATGTCGATTGGGAAAAACCCCAAATTGATTACTAACCCCATTATGCGGGATAGTCATCCTTGCAATGGTCACTTAAACTTGTTGGCCTGCAGGTTCTGAAAAGACCACTCATCCAGGTGGGCATCTCATCACGAGCCATGGAACTCATCTCCGCATCATGCCGAGAATCAACTCGGAAACAGTACCTCACGCAAATCAGAAAGTGGGAGGCATTCTGTGCTCGGACCAACAAGACTTCCAACACGGCAACGATACCTGATGTCCTGGAATTCCTAGCTGGCCTCCATTTCGATGCTGGCCTTAGCTACAGTGCCATCAACAGCGCCAGGAGTGCGCTGTCCTCATACCTGGATATAGGTATCGGCTCCAACCACCTGGTGTCTAAACTGATGAGGAGAGTGTTCAACACCAACCCTCCGCGACCCAGATATACTTTCACGTGGGATGTGGGGATCGTGCTGACCCTACTGAGGAGCTGGGCTCCAATGAATGAGCTACCACTGAAACAGCTCACCCTCAAGGTGGTGATGCTGATGGCACCGACTACAGCCCAACAAGCCCAGGCGTTACAAAAATTGTGACTGGACAGCATGGTGGCCACCCCTGGTCAAATAAATTTCTTTGTCCAAGATTTATTGAAGCAGCTCAGGCCAGGGGCGCATGGGCTGCAGTTGGCGTTTCGGGCATACCCTGTAGATGCCACTCTCTGCATAGTCATGCATCTCCACCACTACATCAGGATTACAGGAGCCATCAGGATGAAGGAACAGGGGCTCCTCATCAGCCACAAACCTCCGCATCATCGGGTGACTGTACAGACTATCGCCAGGTGGTTCAGGGTGGTGCTGGATGCAGCAGGAGTTGCTACTAACATTTTTAAGTCTCATTCCACTAGGGCTGCATCCACATCAGCGGCGAGGGCCATGCAGGTGCCCATGGACCACATCCTCGCCACCGCAGGCTGGGCCAGTGAAGAAACCTTTCAACGGTTCTACAATAAGCCACTGGTCGCCCCTGCGACATTCGCAGAAGCTGTGCTGGGAACCGCTCAGTGACTGTCTGTCCCCTAATTAGGGGTTATTTGTTTGTTTTATTTGATTAATAAATTGTGTTAATTTTTCAGCCAGTTGCGACTGAACTGCATTAACAGCCTTCCTCCATCAGACTTGCGGCAGTGTGATAAGCATGGATGTTGTCCAGGGCATGAAATCACAGAGCTTTGAAATCTTCACGAAGTCACTCACGTGACTCCGAAGTAAAATAGTAAGATTAAACGAGAACTTACCAAGTTTGAAGGTTGATCTGTATTTTACGAGGAGTCCCGGTGAGGGATTTCGTGCCACCCGCTCCCACTCTCTATCATAGGATCAACTAGGAAGTTCTGCGTTCTTCATCTTACTATTTTTAGTCATGGTGTGTTCTGTGATTCCACACCGCTGCTTTGAAGGATGCTGCGCATGCGTGCTGGCGGGGTCTTCACGAAATCCCTCACCGCGACTCCTCGTGAAATACAGATCAACCTTCAAACTTGGTAAGTTCTCGTTTAATCTTACTATTTTATACCATCTGCAATTCTGTTCCAAAAGGCCCTCAATTGTATCTAAGAAGTTCAAGCCATAGGATTCTGTGCTTATCAACAATACATTTTAGTCTACATGCATGAGTTATGAGATGCATCCCTTCCACAACATCTCATTCATATTCTGTGCTCTATTTGTAAAGGAGGGAAAGAAGAAACCTACAAATGAGAGCAATGGCATTTGTTAGTTGGATGAATGGAAATATTTTATTAAGGGAGAGATACAACATTGCATAATGATGAGATTGAATGTTAACGTTACCTGGACAGATGAGATTTGCGGTAGTGCAACAGACAGGAAAAACTGGGCAATTCAACAAAATCAATTGTTGTGAGGAGAGATGTGTTTCAGAAGGTAGAATGAGGAGGCTGGATTAATGTGAACATCAGAATGTGCACTTTACTCAACTTTCTTGGTCTTTCAGATTTGAAATCAGGGGCATCCTGTTCCCATATCAACTTGGCCTTCCTGGGTTTAGGATTCTTCCTCCATCAGTAGGGAAAAATATTTCTTATGTCTCTTTATCCACTAAAGAGGCAGTAACATTTAGTTACTAAACTTACTTTATCAGACTCACAAAGATCAAAATGAGACACTAATTTTAGCTTCTTGTTGATTCTTCCAATTGTTCCTTGTGTTTGCTAGTAGTATGATTAGCCATGGGTTCATTCATGCATGTGAAAATAAATAATGTAAAGACATTTAAGAATCTAATAGTAAAAAATACTATGTTACAATTATTTCAAATATTTGGTGCACACTGCACTAAAACAATGATTGAAATAAGCACAGCTTATTTCTTGGGTACCCATCATTTTTGTTTCTTGTTTTAGAAATACATTTATATGTATTTCAATATTTTTACATTATTAGAGGTCAGTTGCAAAGATTTTGAAGAGTCAGGGGGATGCCAAGAGATAAAATTAATACAACGTCAACAGATATGATCAAATATTGATGCGTGCTGACATATAGCAGAAATATTATTAATTCTCTTCGATATAGGGTTGGATCTTTTGACCTGCCAACTGGCAATTAAATGAGTGACTCTCAGTTCTCACCTTTGTTTCCGTCTGGAAGATTGAATTAGCGGAATGGCTCGCCAAGTGAGTCTTTGGAGAAAAAACAGGGTTTTTTCTCATTCTGGGATGTGAAACGTTAGAGGTGGTGGGAAATAACTTTTGTGAACACAATGTAATTGTTAAAAATACATTTTACAAATGACATGGCAGAGATATTTTAGTAAATACCTGAGAGGCCAAAATCTGGCTTTAATAATTTTTAAATTAAAAAAAATCTAATTCTTATTTCCTTCTCGATGCCTGACACTGAAATCCTGGAGATATTTCTCAGTTGTACCTGGTTTTGGGGCTGGAATGGTATGATGCCATACCCCAACATAAAAAAAGGACAACCAAAGAAACTTGATCAAAGTTGGCCAGATTAATCAACTACTGTATGAAATGAAGGAAGCTACATCATCAGTATATGCAAGGACAATTACATGAGCTCCTCTGGGCATTGAGGCAACCAGTATGTGCAAGATTTACCACAGAGTCAGCATGCCAAACTCAATTTGGAGTTTGATAGGATTACAGTGGCCTTCCAAACAAAGTCCCATTGTGGCCATAACTGCAAGGTAAGTGGTGGGCAGATGTCTTATTAGACTATCTAACCCTCTATTTGTGGGCATACACAAGGCAGGATCCTGACACAACATGATATATGTTGCTACATTGATTAAAGGTATTTACAATGTTAGGTAAGAGGAACTAACAAACTAAAATCGGCATTTCATGACCTCACACATATAGCTCACATCATGATACTATTGTGGAATTCAGGGTATGAACGTCCACTACAGTGACAGTAGTTGCATAATGGTGCACAACACCACATCAATTTCACACACATTCTCCATTTTAGGTAATGAAATGTTAAAAGATCACAGGTATGTACATAACAGAATAGAACACAGGTATAACACCTGAACTCTCATCTCCCACTCTAGACAGACTGCAGCCCAAAGTGTGGTTGCTTTGCTGCCCATTTCATAGGTTCACCAAATTCTGTTCACTTGTCACCTACATGATTAACAAAATGGTTGTCTCCTACTCAAGCAATATCTCAAAATTGTCATCCTTATTTTCAAAGCCCTCTATAGCACCCTCACTTCCTCTTTGAATGGTGTACAACTCTTGAACCCTTTGGGGTTACTGTGGTTCTAAATTTATGTTCTCCTTTGCCTCACTAATTTCTGTTTTTTTACTGGTGTTGCATTTGCCTATCTAGCTTTAAGTACCGTAATTCGCTCGGTAAGCTGTACCACTGCCCGCATTAGATACATCCCATAGACCAACCCTCACCAATCTTTTATATCTCCTCATGTGGTTTGGTCAAATTTTGTTGTCAATATGCTTAAAAAGCACTTGTTTAATTTTTTTTGCAGCAAAGAACTCTATAAATTAAGGTGCATGGATTTACATGATATCAAAGCAATTCTGTTTACAGGGATCAAGATAATGTTTCTAATCCATTCCAAACTAATATTGTTATCATCATAAAATAGACTGTTCCTAAAATAGAGAATTCCTATCACCAGAAAGAATCTCTCAATGTGTGAATTATGAGATTTTAACAGTACTGCAATACTGCAGATGAGTTACAATAGAAGAGCTGGTGAGAAATAAGACAACCAAAGAAACCTTGGCAATCAAACCATCTGTCCAAGCAAAGAGCTTGGGTAAGGGATCCACCACAGCCATGCAACACACTTCAGTACATCACACATACATACACCACACACATACGTCACAGGGCAACCCTCTTCACAAATTCACAGAACAAGATACTATGTGTGAACGGTACATGGAATAGGTGGACATTGCATCATTTCACAAGCACAGAAACATACTTCATCACCTCACAATTACATAATGAGATTGGAAACTACAACATCTCATATTTAGTTTATAGATTATGAATAGATAAGGACAAAATACAATATTAACATCATTTCTCAAAATGCATTGTTTGTCAAGATGAAATAGCATATTATACTTCTAATATGCTTCCTATTGATGAAAGGATTGGGAAATATTGAAATTCCAATTAACACTTTAGTACAACAAATTGCAGTAATTAAATGGTAAAACACAACTTCTTACAAGCAGTCCATGTTTATGAATTGTGACTCAGAAAACTGGGCATTCCTTCAGAAGATGAAAAGCATTAGTCTAATAAATACCCATGTCAACTCAACATCTAATCATTTATTTCTCTAAATATTTAACTAAAATTATACCACCAAATCATCACATCCTACATTTCACATGTTTTCATAAAAATACCTTATAAATTTTTGTTTAATTTAGAGATACAGCATGGAACCGGGTCTTTTGGCCCACTGAGTTTACACTGACCATCAATCTCCCTTTCACATTAGTTCTATGTTATTTCCACTTTCACATCCACTCCAAGCACACTTGGGGCAATTTACAGAGACCAATTAACCTACAATCTCGCACGTTTTAGTGATGTGTGAGGAAATCAGCGCACCCAGAGGAAACCCACGTTGCTCACAGGGAGAACATGCATACTCCACACAGACAGCGCCTGAGGTAAGGATCGAACCTGGGGTCTCTGGCACTGTGAGGCAGTAGCTCTATCAGCTGTGCCACTGCTGCCCAAAAATGTTTGACAGGCCAGTCGGATTCGAACTCACAGACCCTGGTTTACAAGACCAGTCCTCTAATCCCTGAGCTATAGAGTTTCCTATACAATTTTTCAATTGATTTTAATTTAATACATCTTTGACCCAAGCCTATTAATCTTGTATCACCCCCCTACTGCCGCTTGCATATTTACTTTTTCATTGTATGAAAGTTAGTGACATAATATTTTCAGTCTCTTCCGTGTAGGAGGGAGCTGCAGATGCTGGTTTACACCAAAGTCTCTTCCCTAATCTGTTCTGCGTTACTGCTTTGTATAAGTGAAAATATATTGATATATATCTAGTTAAAGCATATCTTTTCAGGTGATCTTATCTAATATTTTATAAAGTGTGTAGACTGTCACAGTCTATATTTTTCACCTAAAATTTATAGGTGGTTGAGGTAGCTTGGAAATCTATAATACCCAATAGACACACATTTTAAGATAGCACCTTAGCCTCTCAAATATGCACAGAACAGGTGTAAACCCCACAAACTATTATAGGAAGCAGTACGATAAAAACATAACATTGAAGGCACACATCCGTTCTATCTAATCTAACTGGATTAATATCAAATACCATATAAATCTGGACACACAAAGATAAATTCTCATGCTGATTTTTTAAAGCTACTCAGTTTATCTGCTGATAGTGCAAAATCCCACTTGTGACCAGAATGAGTGAGAAAGGAAAATCATAAGTAAACATTACAATCTCCATTTTTATAGAATCTTTATTCAGATTGAGTCTAAAATAAATCCTGAAATTACAGAAACAGTCCTCCTCACAGTATGTTTCATTCTTGTTTAAATTCAACACTTGATGACTTCCGCTATGTAGTTACTCAAGAAACAATAGACTTTTAGTTACAAGTCACTTTTGCACCAATGGTTAGTTTTGTCTATAGACTAAGATTTTTCAATATGTAATTTTGGTTGGAACTTCATTTTAAATTTCAACATACAAAATGTTGAGGATGTATGTTATTAGATTCCCGTATGTGTGCATGAATGAAAATACAAACAGAGACTTTGGCGAATGGTGTAAATATAATAATTGAAGAAAGGTCTTGGCCCAAAACATCACCCATTCCTTCTCTTCAGAGATGCTGTCCTGCTGAGTTACTCCAGCATTTTGTGTCTACCTTAAATATAATGACATCAGTGGTAGTCTGTTCTTACCTGCCACAAATATATGTCCTTGAACATTTGAAATAATTAGAAAAGCAGTCAATCACAAAGTTAACTTTACAAGGCATGTGACAATGTGTTCCATGTCCATTCTTTGCCTTTAAAATGGTGCTTGCTGCGCTCTCCTGCTGCTTGCTAAGATTGCTCAAAAAGACAACTTCAAATCTGAGATCCACATGCAGCGTTGCTGTGCTTCCCAAAACTGAGATATTTCATAGCTTCGTTGTGTTCTTGCATTTATTACTAGGTAACATAGCAGTTGTCATCTTTGCTGACAGCTCTCAAAGGGGCATACCATGATATCATCAACACTCCTTCTGTTGCTTGGCAGGTTTGCTATTTAGAGTGGGGAGGCAGACAGGTGGAAGAGTGCTTTTTGTTAGTCAGAAGAATCTAGACAGACTAATGAATAATGGTGACGAAAGAAGGCATGTTTTTCTTAAGAAGGTGGATGGTATGGTTGGGGAGTGTGTGAGCATTGAGACTCTCAAATCTAATGGTTCAATGGTTCTTTATTGTCACATATGCTGAGCACAGTGAAATTATTTTGCACAACCTACAAATGCACAGTCGCCATATATTGGCACTGTTTACAAAGAAAAGGACTGACGTTCCGAAAACTAATCCTTCAGAAAGGGGTAGCACATTAATGGTTAGATAATCACTGATAACGCAGAATGAAACTCATGACCAATCGAAGGTCTACCTGTAAAAGTTAACCATGTATCACCTGACATTCAGATTGTAATATCGTTTACATGGAAACATCGTGTGCATAGATTCAGAGGTGATCACAGATGCATAACATGGTTTAAAAATCTATAGATCCAAATGGGAAGTAATGGAATATATTGCGATTACAGACATGTTTTACACACAAAAACATGCAAATGTTGTGCTCGATTCCATACCAACCTTACTGTTATAATTTATGATATTCGCATACTTCCTTTTCTAATGCTCTCTCAATATTTCCATAGTCGACGATTACAGAGCAATTTATTTTTGAACAAAAATGTAAAGTGATTGTTGTCTACTTTGTATTTGTTGTACCTCATTCTATCCATTTCAATAATAAATTATAGACATTGATGAATGCCAAAGTCACAATGGAGGATGCCACCCCTTTGCAATGTGCAACAATACACCTGGGTCTTTCTACTGCATCTGTCCTTATGGGTTCACTGGCAATGGAACTGAATGCTTGGATATCGACGAATGTGCCCTTGGCAATATGATCACCTCCTGCAATGATTCTGCCACATGCAAAAATACAGAGGGATCATTCCAGTGTGAATGCCACATAGGCTTCCACGGAGATGGATTCATTTGTGTGGATATTGATGAATGTGAGATACTTTCCACATGTGACAGGCACGCAGATTGTAACAATACTATCGGATCCTACGTATGTACTTGCAGAAATGGATTTGTAACTGCTGAAGGATCGTGCTTGGACGTGAATGAATGTCTTAATCAGAAAGTTTGTCACCAGAATGCAAACTGCATCAATGTACAAGGTTCATTCTACTGCAGTTGTAAATCTGGCTTTTCAGGAAATGAAACAGACTGTGTGGATATTGATGATTGTGCTCTGAATATTTGTCATGAAAAAGCAACCTGCATTAACACCATTGGAGCCTACCGTTGTGAATGCCACATAGGATATGAAGGAAATGGAACTCTGTGCTTTGATGTAAATGAGTGTGTTAAAAATAACACCATGTGTCACATATACAGTACCTGTGTTAACACTGAAGCTTCTTATACATGTCTGTGCAATGAAGGTTTTGTTGGAAATGGGTCATACTGCGAAGATATAAATGAATGCCTTCTGTCTAATATATCTTTCCAATGTCATTTAGACTCGTATTGCATTAATACTTTGGGATCCTTTGAATGCCTTTGTGAAACTGGTTTTCAAAGCAATGGAACTGATTGTGTTGACGTTGATGAATGTAAAACAAATTCATCTGACTGCCACGAAAATGCTACTTGCATCAATTTTTGGGGTTCGTTTGATTGCCAGTGCTTGGCTGGATTTATTGGAAATGGAACACAGTGCATGGATATCAATGAATGCAATGCAGATAACAACACATGCCACAGCAAAGCCTTTTGCCTGAATAAACTGGGTTCCTATCTGTGTCTCTGTGATTCCGGTTTTACTGGAGATGGACAAAACTGCGATGATATTGATGAGTGCTCAGACAGCACGATTTGTCGTAAAGACCAGAAATGTATTAATACTGCTGGCTCTTTTCAATGTATTTGTCCCACTGGTTTTTCAGAAAATGGAGCCCTGTGTATTGATATTGATGAATGCTTGGCCAATAGTTTTCTTTGTCACCCAGATGCTCTCTGTATCAACCAACCTGGCTCATTCTTTTGTACATGTAAAATTGGATTTGCTGCTGATGGGTTGAACTGTACAGACTTGGATGAATGTTTTGGAAATGGAACTGAATGCATAGATATTGATGAATGTGCATTGGGGTATCCAATTTGTGATGAAAATGCAATTTGCAACAACACTATTGGAGCTTACCAGTGTGAGTGCCGTGAAGGATTTGAAGGAAATGGAACTATATGCTATGACACTAATGAGTGCATTCAAAACCAGACCACATGCCACATATATAGCACTTGTGTTAATATGGAAGCTTCTTATATATGCCATTGCAATGAAGGATTTGTGGGAGATGGATTATACTGTGAAGATGTAGATGAATGCGCACAACCTGATGTGTTATTCTTATGTCGATTGGATTCATATTGTGTGAACACACTGGGATCATTTGAATGCCATTGTGAGGATGGTTTTGAAAGTAATGGGTCTGAATGTATTGATATTGATGAATGTATGGCAAACTCATCGGGCTGCAATGCGCACGCTAACTGTATCAATTTTTCCGGTTGGTTTTATTGTGAGTGCTTGGCTGGGTTTATTGGAAATGAAACAGAGTGCCTAGATGTTAATGAATGTGCAGATAATCATACATGTGACAAGATCGCTGCTTGCCTGAATACACCAGGCTCCTTTCAATGTCTATGTAATTCTGGTTTTAATGGAGATGGACATTACTGCAGTGATGATGATGAATGCTTAAATAACACTATTTGTCGGGTTGATCAGATATGCTTTAACACAGTGGGCTCTTTTCAGTGTGTTTGTGCCAGTGGATTTTCAGATAATGGATCAGTGTGTGTAGATATTGATGAATGCTTGATAGAAAACTTCCCTTGCCACCCAGATTCTATTTGCTCCAACCAACATGGATTGTTTTCCTGCACCTGCAAATCTGGTTTTGTTGGCGATGGATTCAACTGTAAAGACGTCAATGAGTGTCTGGATTTCAAAGGGGCCTGTCATCAGATTGCACACTGTATGAACACCCCAGGCTCATACTTGTGCTTCTGTGAGAAGGGATTTCTAGGCAATGGACAGATGTGCTCGGATATCAATGAATGTCAGCTGGGCAATCAAGACTGCCATTCAGAAGCTTCATGTATCAACACCATGGGGAGTTTTTACTGTGTGTGCAACCAGGGATTCAGTGGCACTGGTGAAACTTGCACTGCTATTGATGAATGTTCGATGTCTAGTTCTTGCCAAACAATTAGCAAATGCACAAATATGGAAAAGTTATACAAATGCATTTGCTCATCCAATGGCACTTGTGATCTACAACCAGCAAATGGTGTGTTCTAACATGAGTATATTGCCAAACTAATGTTGAGCATTATTTATCAGAAGCATTATAAAAATCATGTTGTATAAGGTTTATATGCTGTAAGACTGATTGTTAACTTGAAAGGCAAGATTCAAGATGAGTTTTCTCAGAGCAGTGAATGGGATACAAACAGTGCTTTTTTTGTAGATAATAAGGTATTAGTATGCATGTTGTTCTTTTCCGTTGGCGTCTATGGCGGATCATTGTCCTATAAACTGCATTCGCTGTTTAAGGGTCAGATTTCTCATTTAATTAATATATTTTATTTTATTAAATTTAATAATATTTTTGTAATCTAATAATGTGAAAGCCTAGTTTTTCACTTTTTAGAGATGCCGGTTCATTGTACCAGCGGTATTGTCACAAAAAAAGCACTGGCTAAAATATATCATGGATATTATTGTATGTTTAGGCAGAAATTAATTGAAAATAGATAATTTTAAATTAATTATTGTGAGTCAAAAAATAGAGATGTTGTGTAATGATGTTTAATTTATTTATTGTTATGAAACATTGAAAATATCAGTTTTCTGAATACTTATTCCTATTTAAATGTTCTCTACTCTCCTGAAAATCCAAATTCATGTTGTATTGTAGCATGGCCATGGAAATCCCTCCCTTATGCATTCTTCATCTGTTAGTTCCATAAAGATGGTCAGCTATTACCTTTGGATAATCAAAGCCCAGTTCAATTCTATCCCTCCACCACCCACACCTCATATCACCCAATTACACTTGATGTCCCTATGTTTAGGTTTCCACAGCGGAATCAAAGCAGCAATTAAGAGCAGAAACTCTGGTTAGGTTTTAGATCTTAGCACAGTGACAGAGCTGATAGAGCCGCTGACCCCCAGCACCAGAGACGGGTTCAATTCTGACCTGGTGTACTGTCTGTGTGGTGTTTGCACGTTCTCTCTGTGACTGCTTGGGTTTCCTCTGCTTGCTCCAGTTTCCTTACACATCCCAAAGATGGATGGATTTGTAGGTTACTTGGCCTCGGTAAATTGCCCCTAGTGTGTGGGGAGTGGATAAGAAGGTGCGATAACATAGAACAATTGGGAATGAATGATCGATGGTCGGCGAGGACTTGATGAGCCAAATGGCCTGTTTCAATGCTGCATCTCTAAAAAGATAAACTCAGAGACCGCCATGTTACTGCCAACCCTTACAGATAAAAAACATGCGCAGCCAAACAAGGAATCAAGTCTGAAATTTCTCGTATTTTATAATAGAATGATTGATCAAACAGTAAGCTATCTGTATGGTTCAATATTTGATGTAAATTAATTTTCAAAAAGGTTAACGTTAGGATTAAAATTGTGAGGTTTCTCACACCTGCTTAACAGAAGAATGAGAGTTCATCATAGCATATGATTTTAACATTCATCCCCTCAGCTAATAGTACCATTACCAAATGTTTTGGTAGTTTTTATGTTCTTTGCAATGCTTTCTCATCACGAAGAATGCATGAAACAAAGAGGCTTTTGGAAATGCATTGAAGATTAAACCGCATCCTGTGAATATATGAAAACTCATCATTAATATCCAGTTCTATTAAGTACAACCCACTAGGTCAACTTAGTGAGGGTCAATGTGAAAATTGGACATGAATGTGAAGTTTAAACAGCTTAGGTTTGTGATTGAATTATTGTCAAGGTATTCATCTGATAATTCTATAATTAACCAATGGAATGTATTTTTTAAAGTTTGATTCGGCCTTATGTTTTCTATTAACATTTCTTTGACTCTTTGGACTTGTATTCACTTGAAGTTAGATCTAATTTAAAATTGTTAAGGAGATATATTTAAATGATTTGTGTTGTGGTGAACTTAATAGTAGCTCATTAAAACTCTTAATGATTAGTGGAATGCTAGGCTGTTTCAAAGAGTAGTTAACTAATTTGAGGAGCCATATTTTTGTTAAGTCAGGAGAGTTGGTTTCATATGTCAGGAGAGTTGGTTTCCTTCCCAATGAGCATTTACAAACCAAAGGGTTCCAAATTACACCCAGATCAGGACATCATATTTAATTATCTGCCCATGGAGATACTGCATTTTAAAATTATTTTTTACAAAATCACAAACTGTTCTCTGGGTTAACCTTTTACTAACATCACTACTGAGATTATTGTAATATTTTAAGTGGATCTTATAGAATCTTAGAATGATGTAGGAGAAAGGAAGTTATGTCGCCCAGTGTAGTGTGGTAGCTCTTTAAAACCTCAATCCAAATGTATCCCCGTGGCTCCACAAAATGTCTTCATGTAAATATTTATCCAATTGCCTCTCAAAAATCATATATGCTTGGACCTCTCATTCTGATCACTAATTTGCATATTGTTTGTCCCCTCCTTTTGCTTGGTTCTTTAATTAATTAAAAACTTGAATTAAATCCAAACTCTTTATAAATTATGCCTATTTTGAAGAAGTTCTCCTCTGAAGAAGAATGGACCCAATCCAAAATATCCTGTCCATATCCTACAGAGATGCTGCCTGATCTGTTGCGTTAAAACAGCACTTTGTGTATTTTGTTGTAAACCAACACCTTGAATCTATTCTCTATGATTTTCACTTTTATAAGCTTTTTCCTTAACTTTCTCAGTATATTTGGTCTTTCCACTGTTCAAATGCAACTTGCTACTTCTTCATAGCTCAGGTTGACTCCAAGAGGTCTCTGTATTTGGCGTAATATATTCACATGGATAGAGCATTTGATAACATACGGAAAACAGGATAAATGCATAATTTTATTTCTGGTAAGCTATATGGGATGTCACAGCAATAATGATGAGAGCTTAACCATTTACAATCTATAATAATGATAGACATAGCGATCGAGTGTCTTGCAGCTAAAGTTGCAGATGAGTGCAGGCAAAGAAGGAAAAACAATTTGAGGAGGATGCAAAAAGTTTTCAAAGGAATCTAGGTGTATTGACATGTGAAACACAAAGCTAGCATGCAGGCATATTAAGCAATTAGGAAAGAAAATTGAATGTTGGTATTCAATATAAGTAGGATGGAGCATAAAAGTAGGGATAAAGACTGAAAATGCTGGAGATATAGAGCAGGACAAACAGCAACTGTGGGTATAGAAACAGTTAACTTTTCATCTGTTCATCTCATACAAATAGGGACACAATGGTCAATTGGTGAGAGCACACTGGAAGTTTTGTCCCTAGTTAAGAAGACAATCCACAGAAAATCTGATTGTAGGAATTAAGGAATAAATTCTTATAATGTAAGATTGAGCAGGTCATGTGCATATTCATTGCAAAACAAAATTTCTTATTCTTCTAAAATATTAAATTCTGAAGGTACTTGACAGGTTGATATTGCGAGGATGTTTTCCACAGGCGGGAATCTAAGTTTTAAAATAATATTGCACCATTTAAGATTAAATTTCTTCTCTCAGAGACTTGTCAATCTTGGCAATTCTTGATCCCAAAGAACTTGGAGGCTTTTTGGACAAAAGGTGAGTCAATGCTTATATGTAACAGGCAGTACCTGGCAAATGGAGAATAATGTGGAAAAATGTGAGACTGATCAGTTTGACAGGAAAAATATTAAAAAATATCTAAATATGAGAGAACGCAGAAGCTCTGAGATGCAGAGGGATCCGGGTGGCCTAGAACATATTTCACAAAATGTTAGTATTTAACTATGGTGAGTAATCGGGCGAGTTAACAGAATGGTCATGTGGGAAGGTTACACTTCAATTATAAAAGGCTTTGGTGTTACCATATTTGGAGTATTGTGTACAGTAATTGTTTCCTTATTTAAGGAAGGATATGAATGTTTTGGACACAGGTCAAAGAAGGATAACTGGAATGAACGGGCTGCATTATAAGGAAGTGCTTGAAGTGCTTGTCTTGTATTGATTAGGGTTTAGAAGAGTGAGGGATTTTTTTTAAGCAATAAGATGTAGTCTTGCTCAAAGGGCAGTAGAAACAGAGTTTTTGAATACTTTTAAGGCAGCATTAGATGAATACTTAGTAACAAAGAAGATGAATGGTTACAGGATATTGTTGGCCATGTAGAACTGAAGTTACAATCATATCAGCTATGAATTCTAAAGGTGGCTCAAGGGGCTATATGGCCAATTCATGCACCTGTTTCTTATGTTTTTGAGTTCCATGTAATCTGGAAAATTCATTTGACAGGATAAATAAATTAGAGTAATTACTGATATGAGATTTTATCAGCGAATTTAAATTATTTCCACAGAAGGTATACTTTATCTGCATGGTGAGGCTGTTGGAGACATAAGGATATCTGCTGCAGATGCTGATGTAAACTCGCCCTTTATTGTTCCACCCATGGGGTTTCCGTTCCTTGATTCAGTTTGGGATAGATTATATGTAAGTAGAAAAAATACATAATAGTTTCCTAAAAAGATGTGACCACCTTAATTAAAAAGAAACGGTTCATATTATTTCTTGCAAAATTGTTTTGTACTGGTAGAGCTATCCAGATATTCCTATCTTTCTGATACAGGTTGTTAGGGATCTTCACATTTTCAAAATATTTAGAATTGATCTGATCTCCAGCTTTTGTCCATTCTTAATTCTTCTACTAATGACAGCCATGATTCAGCAAGTGTTAATGTTGGATTTCCTTTCTTAAACTTCTCCATCTCTGTAATTCCTCCAAAGGGTTTCCATACAAACATTGACCAATATAAGAAATAAGGGCAGGAGTAGTCCATACTGCCATATAGAACTAATGGTTCTGCCATTCAATAAGAGTGTGGCTCTCTTTGTCTTTATTCTCATCTTAATTTTCCTGTTTGATTCTCCTACTCCTCAATTCCCCATATTCAAAGATCTTTCTATTTCAGCCTTGAAAATATTGAATGACCCAGAATCCATAACACACTGTGATAGAGAATTCCAAATATTCACAAATCAATTTTATATATTTTTTTTAATAATTGAGAAAAAGCCCTTCTCATCTCAGTACATCCCTTTATCCTGAAACATGCCCCCTTGTTCTACATTGGCCCAACAAGGAAAGGTTATTACAACTAATCTCCCAAGCCATCTCAAAATCTGATGCCTCACTGGAATCACCTTCATTGTTTCCATTCCGTTTCAATATTTTCTCACTTATTCTAGCACAATTTTTTGTTTGTTAATTCTCCCATGAAGCAGCATAACACATGTTTGTTAATTCTCCCATGAAGCAGCATAAAATGTATATCAACTCTAACAGATGTATTTATATTTGTATATTGACAGAATGGACGGAATTGGTTTATGAAATGGCACATCTTGGTTTTGTTTCGCTCATCACCACACATTTTTCAAACACGATTGTTTTTGATTTTTGAAGTGCAGAGATATTAGAATGTAAAAAATATATTGTTAATGGGCTGGGTTGTGCTGACTTCTGCTAGAGGATCTAAAACTGAAATTAAAGTAAATCTCAGACTTTTGTACATGGCCACAATCTGTGGAAATTCAGGTATTACTGACAAATTTGTAGAGCCACATTTACTTGTTTGGCCTACAAACAGGCTCCCGTGGAGCACATAACTCCAGCTGCACCTGATGCAGAATCCAAGACCCTATTGACACAGTGGGGATTATAAGGCAAAGGTCTGAGGAAATGGGGAAATCAAAGTTACTGTTAAACCAGGATTCCTGATAATTAACGATTCTTCACTTTTGTTCAGATCAATATTGGCAGTCTATTTGAATGTTGGCATAGCAGCCAATCACAACCTGTCCTCATTCATTTGCATAAATGTAAATTTTCAAAAAAGGACCATTTATTCGGAATCGCCGATTTTCTCTTTCCTGATTCAGAGCGACAATACAAACTTCAGTGTATTTATAACTATATTTCTTCAACACCTTGTTAGAATTTAAATTTTGATCATTTATACATGATAACAGAAAATATATTGGTGATCAAATGTATGTATTCAAAAGTTCATAGATGTAAAGAATATAAAAGTTTGGATGGTCTCTATAATCAGTCTATGAAGCCCACTTAGATATTCCTAATATGCAAAAACTGGGAACATAACATTGAGCTATATCTTTGGGGACAGTGTTTGCTCTTTTTTATATTGTCTGCAAATTAATACAACAAAATATCCTCATTGTAATCCTACATGCAATTTTTCTTTCTTCTAGTTTTCAGATAATGGCCTGATGCAATTCCAAAATTTTCAGTCAAATGAGAAGTATTTATATCCAAACCCATTTGAGAATGGATTCGCAGGCAATGAAACAGTGCCTATGTTGGCTGTGTTCTGGGATGATGCAGACCTCACCTTAGGGGACGGGAAGCTATTATATCAGGTTTGCCTTTTAACTCATGCACATTTCTTTGATTCGGAACATTTTGTATTTGCTGAACAACAGATTCATGAGTTTAGTTTAGTTTAGAGATACAGCATGGTAACAGGCCCTTTGGCCTACCGATCATCGATCACATGTTCACACTAGTTCTATTTTATCCCACTTTCTCATCAACTCCCCACACACATGGAGCAATTTATAGAGGTCAATTAACCTACAAATACACTCATCTTTGGGATTTGGGAGGAAACCGGAGCACCTGCACGAAACCTTCGTGATCACAGGGGAGAACATGCAAAATCTACACAGACAGCACCGGTGGTCAGGATTGAACCCGGGTCTATGGTGCTGTGAGCTACAGGCTGCGCCACTGTGCTACACATGAGGACCACTAAATCTCCATGCCTTGGCAAAATGGCAATTTTTTATGTATAAGTCATGAGAGTGAATTATAGCAGGTTGTTTGAATGCTGTATAATTGATAGCCAAATGCAGTTGAAACCTGATGTGCAGTTGATACTTAATTTGGTCACCGTACTCACTTATATTGTGTCAAATAAGATTCTAATCAGACTCATAATGCCATTCATAACAACACCCTAACCAAATAATAATGAAGCTCTGAATGATTTAACTTGTTTACTTAACAATTAGACAGATAGATTTTAATTGAACATATTCTCCACATTCTGGTAGAAAGATACCATCTTTAATGCAACATTTTTCTGCTTGATAAACTTAATAATTTAATCTATTCAAATATCTGCTGGCATTGCATATATATTTTTAAGGGTATTGAGGGAATATGTAAACTCTGTGTAAGATAACATATATTAAAATGTTTGGATGAAAGAAACAGAAATCATGTCTTGTTCCTATTTCAGGTATATGATGAGAGTAAGAACGATCTCTATTCTCAAATTATTGTCAACAGAACCACTGAAGAAATAAACAAGCATTTTGCAAAGAATATCAGCACTAATTTTGTTCCCAGATGGATATTAAAAGTAACATGGGATCATATCTTACCAGTTTCTTTTCAAAAACAAAATATGAGTCAGGTAGGTCAATACAGTACAAAATTGCTTAATTCAGGTTCATTGAGCAAAATATGGCTAAAAACAGCATTAGCACTCAGTGAAAAACTATCATACATTAATCTTGCTAGTTTCACCTGGAGTCCATTGATTTTCTAATCTCATGAGAACCTAAATAAACATTAGTGCACAGATTTTATAGACTGCAAGTGGGCTTAACAATAACTAACATCAAAAAATTGTAGATGTCCATACAGAAACTTATGCTGTAAGTAGGTCCATTACATTGAATTGTAAGATCTGGGTGCAGATAGGATCAAGAAAAGTATAGCTTCTGATAAGCAATCCTTCTCTGAGCATCTTTTTCTGCAGGTACTTCTCTTCCTCTGAACATCTAATTTCACTATAGTCATTGATTTATCTTTTTTTCTTCATTCCAAAACTGTCACGCATCCTTCTAAGATTCATTCCATCTTTTCTCACCCTAATGTTATTCTCTAGGACTCTCAAAGCAACACATATAACACATACAGGATTTTCTTTTGTAAGACTGTATTAGAATTATCATTGGTTAATATATTTACTTGAAGATTTTTCTTCTGTTTAGTGAAAAACAAGACAGCAATAAATAGAATTGTAAATTGGTTTGTTTGTGCATTGGAATGGCATACTTTTGTAGTATGAAGTTGCAAATACATCCAATAATAATTATTGATATTTTATTTTTATCTCAGGACCATACATATTCCACAAAATTCTTTCCATAAAAATAACATATCATGAATTGTGTAATTAAAAATTAACTAATTAAATAAATATATATGTTTTATTTTATTATGAAATTATACATTATAAATAACATAAATTATACAATTAAAATAATGTGGTTAATGTCACCAAAATAAAAAATACCATGATATGACCATGATAAGACCAACATATCATGTTATTTTATTCATTTTGGTGGCATTAACCATGTTATTTTAAACAGATTAATTCTCTAAAGTAGCAGATAGAAACATTTCAGATGAAAGTATTAAGAATCCTTAATATAAGGTACAATTGGAAGACCATTCAACCCATTATTATCATAGTTAAAAGGGATCTATTTTGGTTAATTCTACTTTCTGTCCAGTTTATAATTTTGTAGTAATATTGTAAATATGGTGAGTGTTTCTTTCTCTTTTCCTGGATTCATATTGTGCGTTCCAGACCCAAAGTATCCAAACAAAATCCCTCAATTCCTACTAATCATTTTATTAAGTAGTTTCGAATTTACATCCCTAGTTATGGCTTTTTGTCGCAAATAAGTCCAGCCTGTTTATCTTGTTTCAGCAATTTGATTTTATTCACAGTGATTAAATCAATCCACAGTCTTCTTTGTAGTCCAACAATCCCAATCTAGTCCATCTCTCCTCACAACTACAACTCTCAATTTTGCTCAAAACATCCACATTAATTGCTTTTGCATCTTGTCTAATCCTATCATATCCCCCTACCATTGTGCTTTAGTATCAATGGTGTAATTTTAGAGCATAAATGTGTGTGGATACATTCTGATTCCAAATAGATTTATTGAAATAGTACACATAATCAAACAGATTATATTTTTTAATTTATGAATTACTAGACCAAAGGGGACCCATTGAGGCCTGTCCCCTCAACACACGGTTGTGGGGGGGGCAGCCTGCGGTGTCACACACACACACTAACCCCGCTCTATATTAGAGAGGGAGGGGGTAGAGAGGGAGAGGGAGGGGGTAGAGAGGGAGAGGGAGGGGGTAGAGAGGGAGGAGGAGGGGGTAGAGAGGGAGGGGGGACGTTGGCTGCCTTTTTAAAACAGTGGGGGGAGGTGCAGCGGTGTGTGAATAACCCAGGAGAAGGTGTTTTTGAATAACCGGGGGAGTGTGAATAAACCGGGGGGGGGGGGGGGGGGGAGGGAGTGTGAATAAACCTGGAGTGGGGGGGATGGAGTGTGAATAAACCATGGGTGTGAATAACCCGGTGGGGGGGGGGGGGGGGTTGGAGAGTGTGAATAACCCATGGGGGGGGGTGAATAGCCCAGGGGGGTGGGGTCGGGGGGTGTGAATAACCCAGTGGGTGTTTGCTGCCTTTTTGAGCTGGGGTTCCGTGCTGGCTGTGCGGAGAGAAACCCAAGCTATTATTGAACTATTAGTTTGTCGTGCCATCATAGCTCCTCAGAAACATTGCTTCGCTGCTTGGTCTCATTCATTTTCTCTGAAACGTAAGCCTGGAAAAAAACATTACAATAGCCTTGACTTCATCTCCAGGCTCGTCCTTCGTTCCACCGGCGGCGTCTTTTTGGTGGTGTGGGGGGTGTGAATAACCCGGGGGGGGGGGGAGTGTGAATAACCAGGAGGGGAGTGTGAATAACCTGGGAGGGGGGGTGTGAATAACCCGGGGGATGTGTGAATAACCTGGGGGGGAAGGGGTGTGAATAACCCGGCGGGGGGGGGGAGTGTGAATTACCCTGGGGGGAGGCGTGGGGGGGGGGGGGGACATCACTCGAAGTGCTTGGAAGATTCTGTGTGTGAGACGGCTCCATGCTGAGCCATTGTGACGTCAACAGTGAAAGCTGGTTGTTTTAAATTCAAAGGCTTTTGATGCTTTTAAACGTTTTCTGTAATAAGTCGAGAAATATAGCATAAAATGTTCAGTGAAGGTAATCTCTGCCTAGAGGGGAAAAATGTGAATCTGAATAAGTAAAAATGTCATCGCTACCACATAGTGTTTTTGCGAAGATGTAAAGACACATACATATATACACGTACAAGATCAGAGTTTTAGAGTTATACTAGACCAACTGGGACTTGTTGGGTCCCTGTCACATGGGAGGCCTGGTCTCCCAACGTAACCTGTTCCCCAACGTAAAATTGCACCACTAACCCCCGGCCCCCACGGGAGGCATGGTCCCCCAACTTAACCCGTCCCTGAACGTAAGATTCCAGCACTCCCCTGCCTCTCTCAGCAGTGGACTTAAAAAAAAATTCCAATTGCACTACCCCTTCCCAATTTACCCTCCCCCCCGTGTTGAAGCAGTTGCTGTGATATCCCATTGAGGTGAAAAGTTCAGAGTGTCCTGTCTTGCAATTTTGTATCGAAGTGTGTTGGAAGCAGTGAGGAATGATTTAAACAGTAAAAATCTTGTGAAAGTTGGCATTTCTAAAGCCTTAATTGCAAATAACTTGTGGAATTTAGGATCAAATCTGATTACCACCTGAAGTGAAACTGATTACTGCCTGGTGGGGGAAAATCTGAATCAGAAAATCTTATCGTTACCGTGTAAAGTAAAAATCTTATCGTTACCGTGTAATGTTTTTGCGAATATATAAAGACACGCACATATACACACGTACAAGATGAGAGTTTAAGAGTTATATAGACTAGACCAAGTGCAGGCTCCCCTAACATGCCCATTCCCTACCCGTAGCTACCCATGGTCCTCCAACTCAAGACATTCCTAAACGTAAGATGCCAGCACTCCCCTGCCTCCCTCAGTAGTGGGCTTTTAAAAAAATCCAATTGCACTTCCCCTGCGTGTTGCAAAAGCAATTTGTCCTCCACCTCCTGTGAGGTGAAAAGTACAGTGATCCTGTGTCACAACATTGTATCAAAGTGTGTTGGAAGCTCGCAGGAATTATTTTAATGATTTTAATGGAAAATGTGAATCAGAATATGTCTGCTCCCCCAACAGTGTGGTCTCTCAACACAATATTCCATCACTCAGCCATTCCCGAACGTAAGATTCCAGCACTCCCCTGCCTCCCTCAGCAGTGGACTTACAAAAAAATTCCAATTGCACTTCCCCTGCCTGGCGCAGAAGTTCCAACTGCAATACCAATTGGCCCTGCCCACCTGTTGAAAAATGCCATTGAGGTGAAAAGTTCAGAGTGTTTCTGTCTTGCAACTTTACATCAAGGTGTGTTGGAAGCTGGGAGGAAGGATTTTAACAATAAAAAATCTTGTGAAAGTTGGCATTTTAAAAACTTTAATCGCGAATAACTTGTGAAATATAGGATGAAATCTTCAGTGAAGCTGATCACTGCTAGCCGAGCCATTGTGACGTCAACAGATGAAGCTGGTCGTTTTAAATTCAAAGTCTTTTGATTTTTTAAAACTTTGATCAGTAATAAGTCGAGAAATAAAGCATAAAATGTTCAGTGAAGATATTCTCTGCCTAGAGGGAAAAATGTGAATCAGAATATGTAAAATGTAATCATTACCATGTAGTATTTTTGCGAAGATGTAAAGACAACCACATATACACACACATATGCACATATACACACATACAAGATGAGACTTTTAATAAGTACTAGACCATTGGGTCTGCTCCCCCAACACAACCGTTCCCTACTCGTGGCCCCCACGGGAGGCATGGTGCTCCAACTGAAGCCGTTCCCGAACATAAGTTTCCAGCACTCCCCTTGCCTCCCTCAGCAGTGCTCTTTAAAAAAAATTCCAATTGCACTTGCCCTGCGTGTTGCAATAGCAATTTGCCCTCCCCCACAGTCTATCCATTGTGACATCTTCAGTTGAAGCTGCCATTGTGACGTCATCAGTTGAAGCTGGTCATTTTGAAATTCAAGGCATTTTGATTTTCTTAAAACTTTAATCAGTAATAAGTCAAGAAATAAAGCATAAAATGTTGAATGAAAGTGATCTTTCCCCGTAGAGGGGGAAAATGTGAATCAGAATATGTAAAAATCTTGTGAAAGTTGGCATTTGTAAAGCTTTAATCGCGAATAACATGTCAAATATAGGATGAAATCTTAATTGATGCTGATCTCTGCTAGCTGAGCCATTGTGACGTCATCAGTTGAAGCTGGTGGTTTTAATATCAGTATTTTTACTTTTTTAGACTTTTAATCAGTAATGAGTTGAGAAGAAGTTGAGAAATAAAGCATAAAATGTTCAGATAAGGTGATCCCGGCCTCGATGGGAAAAATGTCAATCGGAATATGTAAAAATGTAATCGTTACCACGTAGTGTTTTTGTAAAGATGTAAAGACAACCACATATACAAAAATATACACACACATATATGAACACATATACACACACGTACAAGATCAGACTTAATAAGTATATGATATAGATACTCAAATGAGGAAATTTAGTACAACTTCAAAACAATTTTAATTCATTTTGCTTGATTGTCAAAAAAAGAGGAAGAGAAGGTTATATTTTTGTGGGTAATATTTCATGAGAATTGCTTAACGTATGTGTTTTGGTTAAGTTTTAGTTACGTTTTAATTAAATGTGTGGTGTCCAGGCATTATGATGAGTGACACGTTCAAACTTTTGAACATTATTTTCAGATACTAATCAATTGCTGTATTCTTCTAGCATATTTGATATTTTATTATAATTTTTATTGTTTTTTATCTTAATTCATTATGAGATCTACCCCACCCAGGGAAAAAGTATGTAATATTGTAAACCTACTGTTCTCTCTATGTTTTAACTTCTTAAGTTGGCTTAGTGATTTGCTGTGAAACAGTATCATTTTCATTTGACCTTTTTTGTTTAAATTATAGAAATTCAAGATATTTTCTGAACAAAGATATTTATTTAATGCTAAGTTACTCCAGCACATTATGTCCTTTTGTGTATTAACCAGCATCTGCAGTTTGTTGTTTCTACCTTTTTAATTTACAGACCAATACATTTCAATGCATATTGACTACAGATGGGATTTTCTCCTTTGCTTTGTTAAAATATGCTGCAATGCTCTGGTTTCCTGGTCAGAGATTATTTCACAGAGCATTAATGGGCTACACAAATGGAAAAGGAATATTTTACAATGATCCACAAACACAAAAAAATAATACCTATGCAGCAAATGGAAGGTACAGGCCTGATCAAACAATTGGAAACACAGGACTTCGTGGACAATGGGCTTATCGATTGGATCTTCAAAACACTGGCAAATACAGTACTAGCTACCAGCAGAAGTGTTGGCATTGGCATCTAAATGAACCAAATCCTTCTGCCTGGAATACCAATATACATTCATGTCCTTGCCATTTGACACAAGCGAAGGAAGACAACCGTTTTATACCTGAAATTATGTTATTCAATCATTTGTCTGAACAGAAGCTTGAGGATAACAAGATTACATTTCAGTCTGCATTACCTAATCGATTCACAGCTGGCCGAAGATGCACCTACAGTTCAGGATATTTAATTGCGGGCATAACTGACCGTTACTTTATTTATTCTAAAGAAGCAACAACGATAGTGGACCACATGAGTGAGTATAGATTAAATTGCTTTCTTGGCCTCATTTAATGGTTCAATTAATGTTGTGAGGACATGTCAGCTGGAACAGTAGGTGGAATACGTTAGTCTTGGTACCCAGATAAGAGATCTGGATATGTAGCTAGGGGTTCAGTGCAGATTTAATTTAAGTGACCCCTGCTAAAAAATGTGTACATGATTAGTAACTGGTGCCAAGTTTGAAATCAGATCTTACTCTTTGTTTCTCAGATGTGAAAGCTGAAGAAATCCATTTCACTTTGAGCTTTAGTTTGCCATGGTCAAATAATAGTGAACTGTCTTTAAATGTCTCTGATGATCAGATGTCAAAATACTCCATTTACAATAGTTAAAAATCATATATTTTGTTGAAATGTATTAAAAATAACTTTATTAAAAACATCAGTTCAGATTAAAAGAAAAACTTGAATTGACGTTTTCAATCCAAATGCTTGTGTTACAAGAAAGGGGCAATGTTAAATCTGCTCCTCAGTTCAGAGTGGATGAGGTATATGAATGTACCAACGTATTGTCCTCCTGATTGCCCCTGATTTCCCTGTCACAATGAGCAGGCATGGACAATAGAGGTAAGCTGACTCACAAAGACAACATTGCAACTGGTTCCCTACCCAGCTGCTGGACCATAAGACTCCTCTCCAAAGACAAATCCCAAAACTTGTTACAGTGGATTTTTTCACATAAACTTTCCTACATATTTATACATTGTGTTTTAATCATAATAACATCTTATTTAAGACATTTATGTTTTAATTTACAGAGGGGGACTTGGAACCTTTTGAATGGTGTTGCAGAAAATCTTCCTTGTGTAATTTATTCTATGAAAAGCGACCTGTTGATAAATGTGAAAATTATACTTCATTGGGTTTGGGTAAGTGGATAGCAACTAAAGCATGCATTATATCTCTTGTTTCCGTTTCCCCTGACTCTCACTGAAGAAGGGTCTCGACCCAAAATGTTACCTATTCCTTTTCTCCAGAGACGTTGAGTTACTTCAGCTTTTTGTGTCTATCTTCATGCATTATAACTGTTGTTTGACTTTTCATTATGTGAATTATGTTGCATTAGTTGGATTCATTTCATTTGCTGTTTATTCAAGTTATTACCTCTTTCTAATATTTTACTTTCACAACCACTATTGACATAAACTGTAATATGGAAAGCACAGCATAGTTTAGAGTCGCCTCTTTCATAATCAGCCTGAGGAAGTATGACTGAAAGTCAAGATGAATATAAAATGTCACGTTTTATTTATTAAAATAGGATTGTCATTAAGCTAGACCATATTAGATTTAGATTGCTGCATTGGAAGGCTGGTTGATGTCACCCTCTATACCCAAGAGAACTATTGTTAAATGGAGCAGGCCACATGTGACTAATCCTCCTCAACAGATCCTGAAGCCTTACAATCTGAAAGTTTTGCTGGCTTACTCACTTGCAGCCTGAACTGATTTAACAGTTTTTGATAATCATAGATATTTAAAAGAAATTCAAACTGGAAAAAACATTGGAAATTATCAAAACAGGGATAAATTGAATGAAAATCAACCCCAATGTCTAAGAAATTAATTGAAACAGTAGGAACAAGGAAAGAAAGATAAGTATTTAGACACAAGGAACTGCAGATATTGGAATCTTGTGCTGGGAAAACGAGGTGGGTCATGGAACATCTCTGGAGGACATGGACAGGTACATTTCAAATTGGGACCCTTCTTCAGATGGTACTTATCTTTTCTCACAGAGTCAGTAGCTCAATCAAATGAATGACATCACTCTGGGTGATATAATGTTGTAAGTTTTGAAGCAAGATCAGTAACTCAGATGTGCAATCATTTGTCCTCTAGCTCAAGTCTGACTGTATCTATGCACAGGAATAGTAGTCAGACAGTAGTAGCTGGACAGTTAGATGTCACAGTAAATCTCACTCGGGCAAAAAAAAAACAACGATAATAATCTTGCCCAATATGTCATTTTCCGTTCCAAAGAGACACCTGATTGGGCACCGGAAGTAAACCAAAGTACAGTTTCTGAACAGAAATGTTACTTTTTCTCTGTAATATTCACTCACCCTGAAGAAATGCCCTCTGATCTTCCATTGGTTCTTTATCTATGAGTCTATCCAGTTTTGGTACCTAACAAATATTGAAAGGATATCTTCTCCTAGGCCTATTTCATCAAACATTTGTAGTGTAGCAATGTTCACTACCACAGAATCAGAAGCAAACATTCTGATTTTATTTAATCTCGCCGCGGCACTGAGTGGCAACCAGGCGATTTTGGCTCATATAGCTTAGATTGGGGATGAAACCTGACATCTAACTGGTTTATGGAGCACTAAGCCCTAAATGGCTTTGTGTGGAATGGGGATTTTTAAATATTCTTACAAATTATTGTGGGGAGACTTCTGGACCTACAAGTGGATTGGTGACATTTTCTAATTGTCAAAGGTAATTGTCTAAAAAATGCACTCTTCTTATCAAGGTCAGGTTTATGGAACTCTGCATATGAAAACATTTGATGGAGTTGAATATATATTTCACGGACTTGGAGAATACGTCATTGTCAGGCTGTCATCAGCCAAAGGGAATAACATCTTTACTCTTCAAGGCCAAAGTAACCTAATGATCAAGAATAGCACCTTTATAACTCCTGTGATCTTTGAAAAGTTGGCTGCCTTTTATCAAGGGATGGTAATGATGAAAGTAAGCACCAGTACTGTACACATAGAGATTTGCCTTGATTGCTTAAAAATACTGTTTCAAGAATCCTCAAGATTTCAGGAATCTAAAGCCCTAAATATTTGGATTTTTTTCAGGTAGAGTGGGCATGTTCAAAGTCCGAAAATGAACTTTCTGTTGCAGTTAATGATAAAGACATCATATTAAATAAGGCTGAAGATTTAGGTAAGGTTAGCAAAATAGTCAGTTGAAATCATCCAAATGCTAATTTGTAAAATGTCTTTCATTGTATCCCAATGCAACCAACTTAAATCATCAAATTATTATAACTAACATTCCACATTCTTTCAATCATTCATTCTAACAACTAAATATTGATTAGGTATAACTAATGTTAATCGTGAAGATGATCTGTAAATCCCACTTGTCAGTTACCAGCTTTGAACTGTTTTTCTAGAAAGCATATATCATGTATTAATACATTGCTTTACTGGTATTACTCTACCACAATGTAATATATATTTGTGGGATTTGTTTAAGTTTATTTCATTTATGCAGGTACCAGGAACCATGACCATTTTCAATAATGTTTCATTGCTATTTTTTACATCTATAACTCAGCTGAATTTAAGTAAATAACAACCACTTTCCATCTTTTTTTTCTTCACAGAAGTATACCGTTTCAGTCAGAATCAATTGGCATTGGTGTGTCAAAAGGGGATCAGATGCTCTGCAATTTATTTTTCTGGACTACAAGTTACGGTAGAATTAGCCATAGGTGGCTTTCTTCAGGCAACAGTCTACTTACCACATTCCTTCTACAAGAGAACCCTTGGTCTACTTGGCTTGTGGAGCAGTACAGCAGCAGACGAGTTTTTGTTCCCAAACGGAGACCATCTTAAGTTTCGTGCTGGCAGTTATCCCACTGAAGAGGAAATATATAAGTTTCAACAGTCCTGTAGGTCCTTCACACGTATAAAACATAGGTTACAAACTTTATGGCTGGCCCAGCATTGCACGCAGCTCACATACTTTTCAGAATAAAGTACATCATGCTTTCATAAGTTCATGTGAAAGGAGTAGAATTAAGCATTTGGCCCATCAAGTCTACTCCGCATTCAATCATGGCTGATCCATCTCACCCTCCTAACCTCATTCTCCTGCTTCTCCCCATAACCTCTGACACCTGTACTAATCAAGTATCTATCTCTGCCTTAAATATATCCACTGACTTTGCCACCACAGCCTTCTGTGGTAAAGAATTCCACAGATTGACTAAAGAAATTCCTCCTCATATCCTTCCTAAAAGAACGTTCTTTAATTCTGAGCATACGACCTCTAGCCCTAGACTCTCCCACTAGTGGAAACATCCACACATTCACTCTATCCAAGCCTTCCACTATTCTAGATAGTAATATTCTGGTAGTTTTATGGGTATGTTGACATTTTATGAGTGGCTGTTGGTTGCATGTGGCCTGAACATTAGCGTAAGAAAAACAGCTGACAAAAGATGCTGTTGACCAGATTCCAACTTTTATAACACGATAGCTGCACCTGCACTTTCCAGCAAAGGTCATGGTAAATAATCTGATAAAATAATGCAAGCTGTTTTTTCTCCCCAGCCTAACCCAGGAATCAAGTTAATTATTAAAGATAAGACACAGAGAATGGAATCTGTTAGAGTTTTCATTATCACAGGTTCCGGTAAATTCATCCACTGAAGTTGACATAGAATCATAGGATCAAAGAGTTGTATGGGACAGAAATGGGCCTTTTGTTACACCATGTCCACAGTAACCCCATTGCCCATTTACACTAATCTAATTTGCCCGCATTAGGATAATATTCTTCTCTTGTCTATTTGCGTTTGTCCAAGTGGTTCTTAAACCTTGTAATTGTATCTTATTCCACTACCTCTTGTTTCTCATGCGTTCTAGGCATTAACCACTCATGGTGTAAAAATAAAACCCCTCAGATTACCTTTAAAACTCCTTCCTCTCACTTAAGCCTATGCCCTAGGCTTAGGTTTAAGTTAAGCTTATGACATAACTTTCCATGTTATGTCCTAGGCTTGGGGCATAATTCTACCACCATATGCCTGTTACACGGTAAATGTTGTTGAAGAGAATGACATTGAGTTCTAGATAGTTGTGATATAATTACATAGACATTTAAAACCTTTGAGATTCTATTCAAAGCAAAAACATTTTCATGCAATGTAAAATACTTGAAATATTAACGGAACAGTATTGGAATGGAATACAGGAGCACAAATGGAAACATAGATACATAGAAACATAGAAAATAGATGCAGGAGGAGGCCAGTCGGCCCTTCGAGCCAGCACCGCCATTCATTGTGATCATGGCTGATCGTCCCCAATCAATAACCCGTGCCTGCCTTCTTCCCATATCCCTTGATTCCACTAGCCCCTAGAGCTCTATCTAACTCTCTCTTAAATCCATCCAGTGACTTGGCCTCCACTGCCCTCTGTGACAGGGAATTCCACAAATTCACAAATCTCTGGGTGGAAAAGTTTGTTCTCACCTCAGTCTTAAATGGCTTCCCCTTTATTCTAAGACTGTGGCCCCTGGTTCTGGGCTCGCCCAACATTGGGAACA
Organism: Okamejei kenojei; assembly: GCA_035221665.1. Taxonomy (NCBI): domain Eukaryota; kingdom Metazoa; phylum Chordata; class Chondrichthyes; order Rajiformes; family Rajidae; genus Okamejei; species Okamejei kenojei. The sequence goes on from CM069138.1 coordinate 57,714,719, forward strand.
ATTTTCCTGCATCTAGCTTGTCCAGTCCTTTTATAATTTTATATGTTTCTATAAGATCCCCCCTCATCCTTCTAAACTCAAGTGAATACAAGCCTAGTATTTTCAATCTTTCCTCATATGACAGTCCCGCCATCGTAGGGATCAATCTCGTGAACCTACACTGAACTGCCTCGATCACAAGGATGTCCTTCCTCAAATTAGGAGACCAAAACTGGACACAATACTCCAGATGTGATCTCACCAGAGCCCTATACAACAATAAACAATTCGATGGTTTGGTATTAATGTCAGGATGACACATTGATGCAGCAATCCCACAGCTCTAATGATCTAGGCTTGATTCTGACCTCATGTGCGCTCTCTCTGGAGTTTGCATGTTCTCCATGCAACCACAAATATTTTGCTTAGATGCTTTGGTTTTCTTTCTTATCCCTAAGAGGTACTGGTTGTTCGATTAGCTGGCTTTTATAAATTGCACCTTGCGTTGGTGGGTAGTGGGAGAATCAGGGATGTGTTAAGGGTATGTTTGAGAGGATGGGTTAAAAGGAAATAAATGGAGGAAATTGAGTTTATTTGGATAAATGTGAGGTCCAAGTGTGAGGTTCAAATTTGTGGGACCAAGCGGGCAGAATCTACACAGTAAATGATGGGGGGCTGGAGAGTATTGTAGAATAGAGGTTCAGATATATAGTTCCATGAAGGTGATTATACGTGATTGAGGTAGTGAAGAAGGTGCTTGGCACACTTGTCTTCACCGGTCAGGGAACTGAGTACAGGGTCATCAAGATACACAACATTAGTCAGGTCAATTGTGGAATACTGTTTGCAGTTCTGATTGTCATGCTCTAGGAAGGATGTCATTAAACAGAACAGGGTGCTAAAAATATTTAAGAGGGACAGACTAGGTCTGGACAATAAGAAGGGTGTTTGAACAATAAGAAGAGGCAACAGGCTGATTCTTCCGCCATTTCAGCTACCTAGAAGGGATCAGAAACATAGAATGAATTCTACTCATGAGCTTTGAAGAAAATGGAAAAGGGAGCAAGAAACCAATGTGTACATAAAATCCTGCAATTATTATTCAATGCAAAGTGCTGTATATGAAGGATAATATTGTGTACTATAACACAGGGTAACTCTAACTGTAGCATCGTGGATTAGAGAAATTGGACCATACAGCACACAAACAGGCCCATTGGCCCACCTCGTCCATGGTGACCGACATGTCCCATCTACGCTAGTCCCATTTGCAAAGTTATATACTCACACATAGTGGGGACAATAAGATATGAATGAATAGGTGAGTGGTCATAACAGAAGATTCAAATATTGGAGATATAGACATTCATTTAGACGTTAACCTTTTGAGATGCACCGTGGAAACAGGATCTTTGTCCCTCCTAGTTCGCGCCGACCAGCGATTCACGAGCATTATCTTACACATTAGGGACAATTTACAATTTACAGAAGTGAATTAACCTATAAACCAGTACATCTTTGGAGTGTGGGGGTAAACTGGAGCACCCAGAGAAAACCCACGTGATCACAGGGAGAATGTATAAACTCAATGCAGAGAGTATCCGTAGTCAGAGAGAACCCAGGTCTCTGACGCTGTAAGACAGCAACTCTAACACTGTGCTACACTACAATTTAAAATTATTTCTTGATGCATATTATCAACCAAACGCCAAATCATATCCCACATTCAACTGTATTTTATGAACATATTTGACTAGATATGGAATGGGAGTCTTAATTTCAATGTAATGACATAAAAAGTAAAAATATTTGAGAGAATTAAACATTGATAGAAACAACAAAGTTCTAAATGTTAATGGAAGATTATTTCATTAACGTCTTCTTTCTGCTTTTGTATTTCTTAGGGCTTGTCCCACCACCGGAGAGTCTTTTTCCTCCACGCCAGCCTTTGAAAATGTGGAAAACATTTAAGCCAATTTTCTCATCAGTACTCCTCGCAACTACGGATGATAAACTATTGACTGACATCAACAGGACTTGTTCGAGCAATCCTGCATGTGTTTATGATATCCTTGTCACTAATAATACAAATGTCGGGTTGCAAACCAAGAATTACATCGTAAAATATGAGAAATCCACAGTGATTTTTGGTCAGTATTATACTTTGATTTGGTCTTGTATATTGCATAAATGATCATCATAAAAAATATAAATATAATTTTAAAGGATTAGGGTTTGGATTAGTTCTAGTTTTAAGGGCATATTTTGTAAACCACAATACAGAGCACAAAATGAAACCATGAAATAAATGACTAAATACAACTTTGATTAATAAGTAAAGATAGGTGTTTTTTTTTTAGCTATTAGAATCCTAACAGTAGCCCAGGAATGGTCTTTAACTAATTTAACAGTGGGTGTAAACCACTGGTCTCACCATGCACACTATTTGACATTATGGTGGGCCCCATGGTGAGCCACATTTATATGTATTACATGTGTGTAAAGTCTCAATCAGCCTTGGTAATAGGTTTTAAATACAATTCTATCTACTGCATGAAAACATTGTGCTATATAACAGGACTGCTCAATCCTATTTTTACTTAGTTTTTTTTTGTCAACAGCTTTCCTTTAAAAGAGAAAATGATGAAATGAATGTGATTTCATGGGAAAATATAGTCAACCCTTTGTAAAGTCAACCCTTTATAACGTTTACCAAAGTAGCTTCTTTAGGTATCAGCAAGGTTTGGCGATGGATCTGAAATCAAATTACTTGAGGAACAAAAAAATGAAATAAGGATTAAATTACTTTCTTGTTTATGTACCTAATGTATCTACATTGAGGTGTGCATGTACCTACACTTTCCAGAAGCAGGGTTAGGCAGTGAATAGGACTGAGCCTGGACAATTTTTAATTATCCATAATTAGGAAATTTGACAGCACAAATAAAATCCCAAAGCTTCTGTGTGTATTTTTAACCAGGAACTCCACAAATATATTATTTTGAACTTTTCCAACCAAAATAAGTTGAATAGACATTGTAACAATTCTCATGATCCCTTTGCAAATCCCATGTTTAGAGGATTTTGACAAGCAATATATTCTGATGGATTGTGGGATTGCAGAGAGCAAGCAAACATCTGAAAAGATGGAGTCAAGACATGCCATGACAGCTCTTGCATTCTCAAAGTGATGTATCGCTACACTGCTCATCTCCCTCATACAAGTAACAGATTGCTGCTGCTTCTTTGGCTATTGGTGTTTTGATGGAACCATTACAAAAAAGACACAAAATACTGGAGTAAAAGCGGTTTTAGGAAGCATCTCTGGAGAACATGGATAGGTGTTGTTTTCAGTTGGGATCAGTCTGAAGAAGGTTCCTAACCATGTTCTCCAGAAATGCTACCTGGCCCGCTGAGTTACCCCAGCACTTTGTGTCTTTTTCCAGTATAATATATATCTCTCTTCCTCTGATGGAGCTACAAAGCGGAGCTCAAATGTTTAGAATCTAATCTCTAAAGTTTAGAAATTATTTTCCAAAGTTTATGTAGTTAGGTGTCAGCACAAATTCTATGAATAAGCTTTTCAGAGTAAGATTAAATAAAGTTGCTGTTAGGTTACAGCACCCATTGTCAAATTTTCCTGTCAATTCTTCAGTTCCTTCCAATGATTTTGTATTTGTACAGCAAATTTCGGAAGTATGTACAGTTGGCATTTCAATGAAAGCCCACACACTCTAATTTATTGAATAACATACTGAATGTGTCAACTGCCTCATCTGTGGGTGTTGCTTACAATCAGCTAAACATATCAGTCTAGATGTGGAAGTTGGAAGGTTGGAAGTGGCATCCTGACTGCCTATTCTTATATTCAAGTACTTAACCGTGTTAAAATTCACCCTGAAATCGTCACTGTTCTGGTCTGTATTGTACAATCCTTCAGCCCGATGTGTACTTACTATCAGAGTAGACGTTGTTCTACTTGTTATCAGAGGAGAAAGTAAAGCCAATCATATTGTTGCAGAAACACCAGCAATGGTACAATTAATTGAAATGTTGAAACATTTCAAGTAATATGACCAGATTTGACTCCACCTTGCTTTCTCCCCCTCCATTTTAGTCAATATACTATAGAGAAGTACTATTAACTTGAAGCAAATTCACAAAATGTTCACAAAATTGTAGCTTTGTTTATGAGTTAAACGAGAATGATTTTGAACAGCTCCCAAAAGCAATTACAGTTGAACTTCACAATATATAATGAAACCTTTAAGCAGTTGTTTAACATTTGTTACAGTTTTGTAGAATTATCCAGAACTGAAATAGTATTGCACCTTTAAATTAGCTAACACATACCTTTAAATTAGCATACAGATATGCTGGACACATTCCATCAGTAACTGTGCACCTTCAGAATTGTACCAAATTGATGATGAGCCTAATTAACACCCCCTTTTTTCTCTCTAAAATTTAGGTAACATGCCTCCGACTTTCATAGGTCCCCGTTTAATCCAAGTTAAAGTTAATAGAACAACAAAGGTTCAATTTACAGCTAAAGACCCCAACAATGATAAAGTCAGCTTTGCGTTAGTATCGCCTATTCCTGATGGAGCATCGATAAGTTCAGGTTTGTAATTTATGAATCAAAACCTTTGCGGTTTTTACGATTCTTACATGAACAGAATTCGTTACCTCTGTCTCTTTTTTACAGTGATCCTTTCGAACTCATGCTACCTTTCAGTTATTCACTTTGACGTACTTAACACCCCATTTCCTGCCCCAACTTATTACTAGTCCAATAACTGCTTGCTCTGCAGCTCCCAACCCTAACATATCATATTTTGAAAACTCCAGGGTGCACTTTGTATCTCCAGTTCCTTTATGGGATAAATTGTTGAGGCATCCATTGTTACTGAAGAGTAGCAACATCAGCTTTCCATTCTTCCTCTCTGACTATTGTACCCAGCATACTGCTGCAAACACTACCCACCAACCTTCTTGTCATCCCATTCAAACAGCCAGTATATCCACATATCTCTTAGTATTATGTACCTTCAATAACCTTATCACAGACAATTACCTTGACAGTAAGGCCTTTTCAGTGATGTTATGGCTCACAATTAAAATCTAAAATCGTTTATCCTGGCTAATACAAAACTGCCATAGTAGATGTCTGGTCCAAATAACCAAACTGCACTATCAGATCTTCTTTGGTTTTCTGAAACCTTTTCATTTGGAAGCATAGCTTGTTCCTTCACTTTAAAATCTGTATTTTCTACCATGATAAACTTGCAACTCCTAAATGCCCATCCACTCACACATTATTTACTCATTTTCCCCTATACCCCAAGTTCCCCGACCCCGTCCACCTCCCCTCACCACTTCGTCTGGCCCAGCCTCAGCACTATCCTAAATTTTGTATTGAGATTATCCTACGCTAACAGTTCATCATAATTAATCTTGGACATTCTCCATCAAGATTAAACAGTACTAGAAAACAGGTCAACTTCTTAAGAGCAATTAGTGATAGACAATAAATGCTGAATCCCGGCGGCCATTAAGGTTGCGCCGGTCAATGTACGGCACTGCTCCGGGTCTTGATGTTGGAACCCCCAGTGGGCGATGGCAAGTCCCGCGGCCGTTAAAGCCGCGCGGGGTGATGTAAGGCCACGCTCCGGGTCGTTTTCAACCCCGTAATTTGAGGTTGCCGTTGCGGGAGCTCCGAAAAGCGTTCTCCCACCAGGGACCCGCGAGCTCCCGATGTCACCGTCCACCGGGCCTGCAGCTGGAGCCTCCGAAGCTCCGAAGTCGGGTCGCAGCTGTGCGCCACCACAGCTCTCCACGCTCCGAAGCCGGCCAGCTCCACGATGGTGAGTCAGCAGGCTCCGTGACTGGAGCCCCCAGGTCATTCCGGTTGGAGGCCGCTCCACGGTGCTAGGCCCCAACGACAACGGAGACCCGACAGGGAAAAGGTTGGGTCTCCCTTACAGGGAAGAGATTTAAAAATTTCCCCGCCCTCCACAAATACACAGCTAAAAACAATATATAAACTACAACCAAACTATACATTCAACAGGACAAAAATAAAAAAAACCAGACAAACTGCAGAGGCCGCTGCCGCGAGGTGCTGCTGCGAGCCGCCGACATGGTGTTTTCTTGATCTATTCATCTCATGATTTTGTACATCACTTTAAGATCACCCCTCATTCTCCGGCGTTCCAAGGAATAAAGTTCTAGCCTGGTCAACCTCTCCCAATAGCTAAGGCTCTTGGGTCTTGGCAACATCATGTAAATGTTCCCTGCACTATTTCCAGCTTGACAGCATTTTTTTATAATGTGGTGATGAAAAGTGAACACAAAACTCTAAATATGGCCACTTCGATGTTTTATGCAACTGTAACATGACCTCCCAACTTCTATACTCAGTACTCTGATTGAGGAAGGATGATGTGCTGAAAGTCTTTTTGACCACCCGATCTACCTGTGTTGACACCTTCAAGACTCTATGTACCTGCACTCCTGAATCCCTCTGCTCTACAATTTTTAAGTTATATGGCCCATGAAAGAGTGGATAACAGTAGCTATTTGTTCTGCTTGTGATCACTATCCAATATCCACGATTTATATTTTTATGTATTTTACTCTCTTGGGTCATTTTAATAATTAACGTTTTAAGCAAAGCAGCTGGGAACTACATAAAAAGTCAATGTGCAGTAGAATGTAAACATAAGTAACTGCAGATGCTGGAATCTTATGTAAAACACAAGTGTTGGAGTAACTCAGCAGGTCAGACAGCATCTGTGGAAGACACGAATAGCTATGTCTTCCAGAGAGGTTGTTTGACCCGCTGAATTAATCCCGAACTTTGCATTTTTCTGAAAGTACAATAACACATTGTTTATGTTATTGGACAAATATTACATAGATTTGACTAATGATGTGAAAATACAAACTCCAATTGTACTGTACATTGGAAAATATGAATTGAGTTAATTAAAAAAAAACTGCTGCAAGGAAGATGATGTTGTTATAAATATCATATCATTTAGAATTATTTTTTGAGATGGACAAAACTTGTTGATGTGACATTATAATACATTGAATATTGACTATACAATACAGCGATTAATTTCCGAACTGATAAGTTTACAGTAAAGAGTGGGGCGCAGTATTTTTCAATTGACAAATAGCATGGATCTCCACTTTGGAGCAAAGAACATCAAATGAAATTTTACCCTAAATGTCAAAACTTCTACTGTAGTGGAGGAATATAGGGTCATTTTTAATTTGCAGTTCCCCGATGAACATCTTCCCATCACAGGAATACAAATAGAGAATTTAATTCAGTCATGCTTTGTGCTTTAATACAGCAACGATAATACATCTGCTAAAACTATTTTTATTTGTGCACATTATATAGCCACAGGTTTACTGACCTGGACTCCACAGAACATTAAACCCGTCCAGTTAACCATTCAAGTGAATGACGACTTTAGTGGATCATTTATGATTCTCTCTATCCTCATGTGTAACTGCATGAATACTGGTGAATGTGATTACAATACCACCACACAGACCTACTTGCAGGGGAAATTCCAGGTTAGTGGTTCAGCTGGCACCACGTGAGTGGCAGGTAGGGTAATATTTACTGGAAAGGGGAATTTATTAATTGAAAAGAAAATTATTATTCAATTTGTACTTTTTGGCCTTTTGATTTTGCCTAACAATGGAACCTTATGTTATATTATATTACAAGTCTGTAACATAATGTAAGAATCTGCCAGATTTAAATCCTACACCCTTACGCACATTGTATGCATTTAATGATGGAATTATTGCATTAGTGGAAACAAGTGAAAACATTGTAACATGAATTTATTGCAAATGGGCAGTTGACACTAGTAAATAAATGTTTCATCTAACAGATTAGTGCTATTTATTGAAACAATAAGCAGAGCACCGGTGCCTAATGAAAAGTTAAAAACTAGATTTTTAATTTTTTAATATTACAAAATGATTGTTAAAAAAATAAAATGTGTCAAATAGGTTTAAGAAAGAACCGCAGATGCTGGAAAAATCGAAGGTAGACAGAAATACTGGTGAAACTCAGCGGATGAGGCAGCATCTATGGAGTGAAGGAATAGGTGACGTTTCGGGTCAAAACCCTTCTTCAGACTTAAATTAGGTGGTCAGGCCCTTCAACCGCTTAAGCAGCTAATAGTACAATAATCTGCCATAGACACCATCAGCAACAACCAAAACTTGTATTGGTATCTTTTTGTCTACAAAGGAACACTGATAATAGATGAAGCAAAAGGATATGCTGGAACTGAGTCAAGGGAAATAGTACACAACATGAGCAAGAATTTTGCAAATGTTATAAAGTTAGAAAATCCTGTCACTGACATTTTTCTTCTCTCCTCTTTCTCGTGAATAAAGTAGATGCAATCTTCTAGCGTTTAGACTTTAGAGATATAGTGTGGAAACAGGTCCTTCAGCCTAACGAGTCCGTGCTGACCAGCGATCACCCCGTACACCACCACTATCCTATACACAAGGGACATTTTACAATTTGCAGAAGCCAATTATCCTATAAACCTGTACGTCTTCAGTTTGGGAAGAAACTGGAGCACCCAGAGAAAATCCATGCGGTTCCAGGGAGAATGTACAAACTCTGTACAGACAGCACCTATTGTCAGGATCAAACCTGGGTCTTGCAGTAAGGCAGCAACTCTAACATTGTAAGGCAGTAACTCTAACATTGCACCATTGTGCCGCTCACCCTGAAATCTTCTCCTTTATCTTGAATCTCATTTAACCGTTGAGATTTAGCACTTGGTCTCTTGACCATTGACAGGCAGACAGTGACTAGTGGGGTGCCGCAAGGCTCAGTGCTGGGACCCCAGCTATTTACAATATACATTAATGATTTGGACGAGGGAATTAAATGCAACATCTCGAAGTTTGCGGATGACACGAAGCTGGGGGGCAGTGTTAGCTGTGAGGAGGATGCTAGGAGGCTGCAGGATGACTTGGATAGACTGGGTGAGTGGGCAAATGCATGGCAGATGCAGTATAATGTGGATAAATGTGAGGTTATCCACTTTGGTGGCAAAAACAGGAAGGTAGACTATTATTTGAATGGTGACCGATTGGGAAAAGGGGAGATGCAGTGAGACCTGGGTGTCATGGTACACCAGTCATTGAAAGTAGGCATGCAGGTGCAGCAGGCTGTGAAGAAAGCGAATGGTATGTTGGCATTCATAGCAAAAGGATTTGAGTACAAGAGCAGGGAGGTTCTACTGCAGTTGTACAGGGTCTTGGTGAGGCCACACCTGGAGTACTGCGTACAGTTTTGGTCTCCTAATCTGAGGAAAGACATTCTTGCCATGGAGGGAATACAGAGAAGGTTCATCAGACTGATTCCTGGGATGGCACGACTTCCATATGAAGAAAGATTGGATAGACTCGGCTTGTACTCGCTGGAATTTAGAAGATTGAGGGGTGATCTCATAGAGACTTACAAAATTCTTAAGGGGTTGGACAGGCTAGATTCAGGAAGATTGTTCCCGATGTTGGGGAAGTCCAGGACAAGGGGTCACAGTTTAAGGATAAGGGGGAAGTCTTTTAGGACCGAGATGAGAAAATCGTTTTTCACACAGAGAGTGGTGAATCTGTGGAATTCTCTGCCACAGAAGGTAGTTGAGGCCAGTTTGTTGGCCATATTTAAGAGGGAGTTGGATGTGGCCCTTGTGGCTGAAGGGATCAGGGGGTATGGAGAGAAGGCAGGTACAGGATACTGAGTTGGATGATCAGCCATGATCGTATTGAATGGCGGTGCAGGCTCGAAGGGCCGAATGGCCTGCTCCTGCTCCTAATTTCTATGTTTCTATGTTTCTATGTTTGATCCTATATCAACACAACTGCTGGATGCCTAACACAAAGGATATCTAACACAAAAAGGAGAACTACTGGAGTATGTCAGCGAGAATATGTGGAGGGAAATGGACAAACAAGGTTCTGGGTCAAAACTCTCTTTAACCCTATCAAGCATAATGAGGCAAGGGTGTTGTGTGGGGCAAGACCTAGCAAGGGATAGGTAGAAACAAATAAGGAGTAGTTGATTGGAAGATAATAGTCAGGTGGGGAAGAGATGGGTGATAGCAATGAAGTGTGGGAAGTGACAAGTAGAGAATAAAAGTCTACAGATTCTGGAATCTGCTAGGAAAGGAAGGTGAAGAATAAAAACGGAATGCGGGGTATAATGGATCAAAATAACAGAGGGGAAGGAAGGGGATCAGATGGGAAGAATGCGGTGGAGGGTGGATGGAAAATAAACAGAGTGATGGTGTGAGGAAGGAACTGCAGATACTGGTTTACACCAAAGATAGACACAAAATGCTGGGTGATGGAGGCCAGGAGGGGGAAGTGGGATGAAGTGGGCGTGAAAGAGGACCAGGATAGAAAGGAGGAGAGTGCAGGTTACCCTAAATATATCACAATTTTCTCCTCTCATTGCAGGTTGTTGGTTGTTTATGCCCAGAGATGTTTACAGGAGAGTTCTGCTCAGATGTTCAAGATCATTGTAAAGGCCATCCTTGCTTCCCAGGTTTGAAATGTACAAACCAAATAGGTCTACAAAATTTTCAATGTGATAGATGCCCTTCTGCAACAATTCCAAATGGTAAAGAGGGATACAAATGCTTCCAAAATGGTGAGAATTTATTAAAATATTATTTTGTGCTGACTTCATTACGTTAAAATTAAAACAGCTTTCCGGAGCAAAATTTAAAGGGAAATTGAATAAATTGGCCATTAATGAGAGTACACCTATCTTAAAACCCAACTTTGATTGTTAAAGTTGAATATGCAATATCATACCAGTGCATTGCCTCTGAAGCTGAACTAGTGGAACTGAAGTTTAAAGGCAGAAACCAATGCTCCGCTAACATTCCTTGGTACCAAAGTGAAGAATACCATGGAGAGAGGAAGAGGTATGGTGGTGAAGCCAAAGATTATGACCAAGATTGGAATCAAATGCGCAGCCAAAAATACATTTAAAGTTAAACAAAAGGAGTTTAAAAATATGTTGACACAGTGGGTGAGATTAGTATTGATATTTTAACGTTTGCTATGGAGTTGGGGAATTTAATTTCTAATAGTTAAATATATTTGCACTCTAAAAAGGCTATATCAGTAATGGCAACTGTGATAATACCAGATTGTTATTACAATCCCTATTGACCAGTGAAGGAAAATTGCTCTTCTTTATTTTTGATTGATGTATAACCATCTTTGAAATGATCTAGCAACTAGATCTCTGCAAACCACTCTATTCTTTGTGCAGTAAGATGTTGAACTTAACTGATTGAAAATCTGAAAAAATCAAGTTAGTGATTGAAAAGCAAGCCCCCAGGACAGCAATCTCTGGATTGATGCTTAAATACACAATGGACACGTTAATGAAATTAAGGTAATGTAGCAGAAAGGAGTAAACAGTCCACATTCTTGGCGAAATCTAGAGCAAGGGCAGGTTATACAAAATACACTGTTTCCATAGTAATTGAAATGGCATTTGCATCTTTCTGGATAATGTTTTTTTAACTACTTTTCATATAAATTTTTGATCACAAAAAATCCGTGTTTTAATCTTTCACAGATAATTATACTAAACTATATTAAAAGTGCAGTAGGATCTAAATTAATATGGCAAAGAGGGGTGAATGGGAAAAGTTGTCTGTTATACAAAAGAATTAATGTTGTTGTTAGAATTGTAACAATAAGTTTAATTAAACCAAACAGCAAAACACCAAATGTCAATTGAGAAGGACTAATAAGAACTAATGAAATTAAAGAAAAGTCGGAGAGCTGAAGGGCCTGTTTCCACGCTGTATCTCTAAATAATTCAATCTGAAATGTCAACTGTATTATCTCAATGTATGCTCCTTGACCTGCTGGATACCTCCAGCATTTAATTCTTTTTCTTCAGAGTTCCAGTAGTTTTGGTTTGTCGGACAGAAATATAACTTTAGTCATAATACTGTAATAGGGCCAAGAGCAGGCCATTGGACTCTTGAGCTTGTTTTGCCATTCAGATATATTATGGCTGATTCAATTTCTCTCTTCCACCTTGCCACGCTATCACCTTAACCTTGTTATTGGTTAAAAATATATTTATTTCAGATTGCAATACATCCAAGGATTTAGCCTCAGCTTTCTCAGATATTCCAAAGATTCAGACCTAGAAAAAATCTTCCCCATTTCAGTCTTAAATGGTTAAGCTTTATTCTGATATGAGTCTCCCATGAATGGATGTAGATTATTCCAACATATATTTACGTACTTCTACCTGTGTGTCAGCTGACACTAATGGGGTGATTATTTTAATTCCTTTCATAATGTTACTTCATTTCATTTTCTTGGATTTATCCATACTTAAAATGTATTATTTCTTTTCAGACAAATGCCTTCCACCATTTCCTTTTCCCTGCCATGAATTATCTGACTGTATCAGCACCACTGACAGCTACATTTGTCAGTGCAGACCAGGGTATATGGGTGATGGAAGAAATTGTACAGGTAAGTGGTAAGAGTTCAGTGTTCAAGTTTGCCAATTGGACATATCAAGAGTTGTAAGTTTCAGTGATGTAGGCACCAGTTTACTCTTATCAAAATTTCAGAATAAAACTTAAGAAGTAGGCCCCATTTTGTAAATCCCATAGGAAAGGCAACGCGGGTAAATTATAAAGCCTAATAAAAATATATTTCTAATTCAGACATCCTTCTTTGCCAGCATAAATTATAGGACGTGGCTCAGCCGGTCCCACCCTTTCCTCAGAGACCAGAGATTATAAAATGAAGTGTCAATCGAGAAACCTGAGCACAAGCACTTAAACTGATACTTCAGTATTGTATTGAAAGTGCTAATGTTGGAAGGCCTTATTTCAGAAGCGATGTTAAACTGAGTTTCCATCAGTTCACTCAAGTGGACATAAATGATTGCATGGCAATATTCTGAAGAAGAGAGTTGTGATAGTCCCATTTTTGTGGTAAATAGTTATTATTGTATAAATATATCTAAAAGACAAATCATTTGGTTATTATCTTTTTTTTTTGCGGGATCTTACTTTAAATAAAATTACCATTATAACTCAATTTTTACTGCATATCAAAAATATCCTTGGCTTTAAAGAGTTTTTGGATGACCTGATGTCATGAAAGATGGTTTGCAACTAGAGGCGTATCTTATAAGTGAATATCAGAAAGTCTTTGCAGTGTCCGACGTGCTGTTAATCTGTCATACAATCTATCATTGCATGATACAGTGAGAGTGTTACTCCTCATTTACTCTACTGAATAATTGCCATGGAGGTGATCTTATTTATTATCAAATGTAATTGGCCAGCACACTGCCTCTTGTGAGATGGTGACATATAGATCAAATTAAATCAAACCAAGAGGCCAGAAGGCAATTTATGTGCTGATGTTTACTCTAGCACACTGACAAATTTAATTGGGATTGCTACTAAAGGTCACATTGATGAAACAGAAGGTATTCTTGAAATACAGAGTAATTGCAGCAAAAATGCAGATCTCACAGCCCATCAAGTCATTGTTAAGTAACCTGGTCAGTCCCATTTCCTTTCTTTTTCCTCATGGTTCCATTGATGGGAACCACAAGAGCTTTGAGAATAGTACCTTCAACCTCACTGCAGTAAAATTGCTCAGTCCTTTCATTCCCGTGATTTTGCCATGGTATTTAGATTAGGATTTGTCAGATCATAATAATGTGAATTGAGCACAAAATCTTAACTGCAGACAGTTGACATCTTCATCTGTGTTTCAAAACCTCACAAATTTCATTAAAAGTATCTTTGATGTATAGAATAAACTAAGAATAAGGGGTAAGGCATTTAGAACGGAGATGAGGAAACACTTTTTCACACAGAGAGTTGTGAGTCTGTGGAATTCTCTGCCTCAGAGGGTGGTGGAGGTCGGTTCTCTGGATACTTTCAAGAGAGAGCTTGATAGGGCTCTTAAAGATAGCGGAGTCAGGGGATATGGGGAGAAGGAAGTACTGATTGTGGATGATCAACCATGATCACATTGAATGGCGGTGCTGGCTCGAAGGGCCGAATGACCTAATCCTGCACCTATTGTCTAATGTCTACATGCACATTTATACAATGCCACCAAACATTATAAATACATTTGTCTGAATAGTGTGACACAAACATTTTTCAATTAAAATAGGCTTTACCAAAGCAGCTTATTATAAGTGTTACTGATACTTTGAGATTGTTAATTGAACCTCTCTCTCTAGATTTCTGCTGTGAAAGTAAAATCTCTAAAAGTAAACACAGCACCCAGGCTTATAAATGATTCAAATTCTTCCCGTTATAACATTAAATGGTTTCATTGGATTAATTAACTTAACTATTAAGTTAATCTGAGGTTGCAGAGGATGGGAATGCTGAAGATGGGTCGTGAGGTGACAGAAATAAATCTGTATTTAATTTTCTTATGGCTTTTTCGCTCTGTCATCTGTAGACCTACTTTTTGGTATACCCTGTTCCAATATTAATTGGCAATAAATCTGAACATTGGTTCAGATCAATGGCACAGACATTGTGGCCCAAAGGTCCTGTCCCTGTGCTGTACTTTTCAAAATTGGATTTACAGCATCATTGAGGTTAATTGACAACTGATCCTATTTTGATACATTGACCACATTTTCAATGTAAGCCGTAATATTTATTTGAGAGTTTAATGAGATTTTGATTTGTTGAATTGATTTAATTTTCCTGTCATTGGGTTTATGTTTGCTTGATGTTTAAATTTTATATTATCCTTATATCATTTAATTATTTTTTTGTTTACAGATATTGATGAGTGTAAGAATGCAACCTTCTGTTCCAGTGCTAAATATGAATGCATCAACACTTTTGGTTCTGCTCATTGTGCCTGCCGGTATCGCAGTGAAGATGGCTCTGTAACTTGTGGTTTGTATGAGAAAAATACCAATTTGTACATATTGGCAAAAAACTCTTAAAATATTTTTATAAGGATATGTAAACCAAATAGTCCAAATTATATTCAATAATATTATTCTTGACAAATTATAAACATAGATGTATCTGTTCCTGGAATAATAGAATATATTCTACCATTCCATATAGATTAAGAATAACATATTTTTTAAAAGCAAGTGTCAGAGGGAATGCTGAAATAAAACATAGAATAAGAAAAGGTTATTTATCCCGGTTCACCCAAAGTTCTCATGTCTACTCCATGAATCATTTAGCATTATGGAGGTAAGTTTTGTATATGTAATCACTGACATGTAAAAAGAGTAGGAGAATACCATTCACTTTAGCATTCATACCCAATACCTGACCAGCGTAATAGTGTTCGTAATTAAGGAACAAAACTGGAATATTTAGGATTCTTGATCCAATTCCAGATTCAATGGATCTATTAGATGCAACAATTACTTGAATTAGGAGCAGCAGTAGGCTACTAAAATCCTTGAGGACATTGTGTCACCAGTCCAATTTGTCTATTTTGTTTCCCTAGTAGTAAATAATAAGTCTGTGAGCTTCTTTAATTACGTGCTGTGCCTACATGCTTGCCTTTTGTAAATCATGCATGGGGAGCACAAATCCTGCTGCATCTCAGAGCTCTGCAAATAATAATTTTGAATGCATGCTTGAATTTACATTTTTCCTGCCAAAATAGACAAAACTGGAATATCATACAATTTTCCCACATCATTATAGAGTTGCACAGTGATGCAACTGGTAGAGCTGCTGCCTTGCAGTGCCAAAAACCCAGGCTCGAACCTGACCTCGGGTGCCGTCTGTGTGGAGTCTGCACATTCTCCCTGTGACCATGTGAGTTTCCTCAGGGTGCTTCAGTTTCCTCCAAGATACCAAAAACAAGCAGGTTTGTAGGCCAATTGATCTCTGTAAATTGCCACTAGAGTGTAGGGAGTGGATGAGAAATTAGGATTTTATTTCGGAGTCACGTGAGTGACTACGTGAATAGAAGCCCGTACAGCCGTTGGTGCGTCATGACGTCAGACGCTGGTGCAGTCGGGAACGGTTGGAGCAGCAGCGCTCCTCCGAGCGGTAAGTTTAAACAGGTTACACGAAAAGCTGGAGAATTCAGCGGGTGCAGCAGCATCTAAGGAGCGAAGGAGATGGGCGACGTTTCGGGTCGAGACCCTTCTTCAGACTTCACCCTCCATTCTCCAGCATCTGCAGTTTTCGTTAAGTTTAAACGGAGGTAAGGTTTGTTGAAATACTTTACCACAGGTCATTTTCTGCGACGGTTGGGAGTAGATATGTTGCAGAAAGTGAAGAAGGTGTCGGCGAGGCGCTCCGGGGGTAGAAAGAAGAGTGACCAGGAGAGTGTTGAGGATGGAGGCCCGTCTGGTACACCTGGTCCGGTGCTGGCTACACAGCCAGTGGTTGCGGACCCACTGCCAGGGGGCAGTGGAGGCTTGTCAGTAGGGTGGAAGGCCACTGGCAAGTCTCTGTGGCCCGTAGATGAGTCGGGCCTGGAGGTTATACCCTCCATAGGAGAGTCCGTTTGCTCACGGCTCTCCCACGTCGAGATTCTATTACAAAAGAATGCTCGACAGGGACCAGCTCCGTGAGGAGGAGTGGTGCCCAAGCCAGGCTGATGGAGAGCTTGTGCTAGCAGCAGCACCTGTTTCAGGGCTGCAGAACTATCCTGCCTGTGAGGAGGATGTTCCAGCTCCTTGAGGAGGAGTGGTGCCCAAGCCAGGCTGATGGAGAGCTTGTGCTAGCAGCACCTGTTTCAGGGCTGCAGAACTATCCTGCCTGTGAGGAGGATGTTCTATCAGTGCCGTTTGCTGACACTGTTTCTATGCTGGGGGAGAGCAAGGTGTTCGGTTGGAGGTAATTCCGAACATTGCTGGGAAGTTTGCTGAGTGTAGAGAGGCAGGAAAGGCGATTGATGTAGAATTGGCCGAAGCCATTCAGTATATGCTCTCCCACCAGTTACAGGAGCTAGCTATGGATGAAGTAGCAAAAAACTATAAAGCTCCTGTAAATTGTGATCTCCTGAAGGTACCGGTGGTTAATCACCAAATTTGCATAGATGGGTTTGCCTGCTAGGGCCCAGGAGATGAAGTTTTAAAAAAGTGCTTAAGCTGTTGTAAGCAGGTATTACAGCTGCGGTGAAAGTTATTGATACAAATGATATGGTTGAAGCACACCAGGATGAACTGGGACTCCTTTGTAATGCATTTTGAAATTAATAATGTCGGGAGGGCCGCTATTAGGCCAGTGCTAACCCGAATTTGGCGAGTTGTGCAAACCGACCAGTGTACCACCACAAAATCTGTTGTTTGGTGGTAACCTTGCAAAAAGGGTCAAAGACTGTTATGAGGTTGTTATAACCATGGCCCTCATTAAGCCAGCTGGAAGCAAGGCAAAAAAGGTTCTCTACAAGAAGTCGAGGACAACAAGGCCGCAAGGAAAGATGCTGGTAAGGAATATAACATTTGACAGACGATGAATTAACTGATGTTCCTGTTCAAATTGGGGAAGGTTAAAATTGTTCTCAAACAATGGCAGCAGTTGACATCAGATTTGTTCATACTTAGTGTATTGAAGGGGTCAAAAATTGGATTTTACTATGACAGTCTACCTAATCAACATTTTCCTAGTCGTAAACTTATTTTTCAGATGAGGAAAATGTGCTTATTCAAGCAGAGATTCAGTCGTTACATAAGAAGGGGTAATTGAGCCTTCTGTCTATCAAAGTCAACAATTTCTGTCAAGTATATTTCCCAGATCTAAAAAGACTGGGGGATGTAGAATTATTCTGGATTTATCGAATTTGAACAAATTTGTTTGTTATAGGCATTTCAAAATGGAGAACTTTAACACGGGCAAACATCTAGTGTCCAAAGGGTATTATATGGCAACCATTGATTTAAAGAATGCGTATTACGCAGTGTCTATTCATGGTGATGATAGAAGATATTTGAAATTTATTTGGATGATTGAGCTGTGGCAATTCAGGACATTGCCGAATGGATTAACTTCAGCTCCTAGATTATTTACTAAATTGGTAAAACCTGTGTTAGCATTGCTTAGAGCTCAGGGGCATGTGGTAATGGCCTATTTAGATGATATTCTGATTGTTGGAAAGACTCATGCTGAAACTCAATCATCAGTTTCAGTTGTTAAAATCACTTTTGAACAAATGGGATTTGTTATTCACCCAGATAAATCTAAATTATCACCAGTCCAAATTATTGATTATCTGGGATTTACCATTAATTCCAATCACATGTTGGTAACTTTGCCCAGGGATAAATTGAATCAGTTAATTGAGGACTGTGTTAATCTCGTTGGAGAACAACGGCCTTTGATTAGACAAGTAGCCAGTTTTATTGGGAAGTTGTTGCAGCCTTTCCAGCTGTGCAGTATTGTCCTCTGCATTATCAACAATTACAACCATCAAAGGAACAGGCACTGAGAATACAAAGGGGCTATTTTTGATAGGCCTATGCAGTTGTCAGCTGGGGCGATTGCTGACATACAATGGTGGATAGTACATGTTTCAAAAAATTTAAGGAAGGTTTCGTGGAATCACCGTCACTGATATTACAGACTGATGTGAGTGCACTGGGTTGGGGTGCAACAGATATGTCTTCTAGTTGTGGAGGCAGATGGAATGTGGATGAGACATCGCTTCCTCAATTAAGAGGGATTGATTATTTAGAGTTGTTGGGCACCTGGTATGGGCTCAAAGCTTATTGTTCTACAAGGAGGGATCTGCATGTGAAGCTCAGATTCACAACACCACAGCAGTGGCATATGTAAACCACATGGGTGGAGTTAAGTCACAGTCTTGTGATAGACTGGCTAACCAGATTTGGAGCTGGTGTATTGACCAAAATATCTGGCTTTCAGCACTTTATTTGCCAGGAAGAGGTCACGTCAGTTTAATGACAACATTGAATGGATGTTAAATCAGGATGTGTTTAACCAAATGATTGATCAGTATGCATTGCCAGATATTGACTTGTTTGCATCTCGATTAAATCATCAGTTACCTAGATATGTTTCATGGTAACCAGATACTGGGGCAGTAGCAGTGGATGCATTTTCGCTGCATTGGGGGAGGAATGTTTGTGTATGTATTTCCTTCATTCTGTCTCATCAGCAGATGTTTGCAAAAGATCAAGGAGGACTCCGCTTCAGGGGTATTGGTAGTGCTATATTGGCCTACACGAGCATGGTTTCCCATTGTATTACAAATGGCTAGGGAGCCTTACATGCTTATGCCCAAGAATAAAAATCTACTGGTAAATCCAGTCACTGGGGATCAACATCCTTTATAGGATCGTATTGATCTGTTAATTTGCAGATTTTAAGGAGGCCATACCTGGGGAGAGGACTGTCTCATTGGACGGTGGATGTTCTCACGTCGGCCTGCAGGGATAGTACACAGCAGCAATATATCACCTATATAAGGAAGTGGGAGCAATTCTGCCTACAGCAGGATATTGTATATCACACGGCAGGGATCACGGATGTATTGGAGTTTGTCAACTCTTTATTTTGACCAAAAAATTAAGTTACAGTGCAATTAATTCAGCCAGAAGTGCTCTGTCTTCTTATTTACCTGTGAATGCAGAATTGCATACAGTAGGGACACATCCGTTAGTTCACGATTCATGAAGGGAGTTTTCAATTCTAATCCTCCTAAACTCAGGTATGCCGGTATTTGGAATGTGAGTGAGGTTTTTATGCTTCTTCGCCAGTGGGCTCCGGTTACAAGCCTATCTATAGCCAAATTAACTATGAAAGTGGTCATGCTTCTGGTGTTGGTTTCAGCCCAACGTGTACAAACATTGCAAAAGCTACGGCTAGATAGAATGCATGTGTCGGCTGATGCCATTATATTTTATGTCTATGATTTGCTTAAACATAATAAAAGAGGCATGACAGGATGTAAGATTGTGTTTTCAGCATACCCCGCAGATGATCGCTTCTGTATAGTCTCACATTTATCTCGTTACATTGAGATTACTAAACCTCTGAGAGGAACAGAGTTGGCTTTGTTTATTAGTCACAAAAAACCACACAGTAAGGTGTCGGTGCAAACGATTTCAAGGTCCTCGCGGCCGCAGGATGGTCCAGTGAGCTAACTTTTCAGAGGTTTTGTCACAAGCCGATTTCAAGGCTGATTCTGGTGTCAGTACTGTTCCATTTTTCCCCTGAGTTAGAGGGGTTTGTTATGATTTGTTTGTAAATAAACTGTTATTTCATTTAACAAATGTATTACTGATGCATGATTGATTGTTAACGACTTTTGAGTCAATCCAGGCAGTGTGAACGTCGGATTTGAGTCTGCGGCGTGAATTCACAGTGCTTTGAAGTCTTCACGTAGTCACTCACGTGACTCCGAAGTAAAATAGTAAGATTAAACAAGAACTTACCAGTTTGAAGTTTGATCTTTATTTTTATGAGGAGTCGAGTTGAGGGACTACGTGCCCTCCGCTCCCACCCTCATAGATCTCATCTGGTAGTTTCTAGTGTTATCATCTTACCGTTATACTTCGGTCATTGTTAGCTGTGAATTAATTCCGCTGCTTTGAAGATTGACGCACCAACGGCTGTACGGGCTTCTATTCACGTAGTCCCTCAACTCGACTCCTCATAAAATAAAGATCAAACTTCAAAACTGGTAAGTTCTCGTTTAATCTTACGATTTTATTTCGGAGTGATTCCGTGAAGAAGCCCCGCCAGTGCGCATGCACGTCATTACATCAGATGCATGGTGCACCGACGGGCTGAAGAGCGCAGCTCCACCAGCGGTAAGTTATAAACCCGCAGGTAAGTGTTTTAAAACTTTACTGCGGTTTACTTAGGTTCCGTAAGGCTGGTTGCAGGAACCAGCAGGAACGATTTCAGAATGGGAAAATTAACAAAAAGTAAGGCGAGGGATGCCGCCGTTAAAAGTAAAAAACTTACCCGCGGGACAGCGGTCAGCGAGCGTACGCCGGCTTCACAGACGCCGGCTCCAGAGACGCCGACTTCAGAGCCTCCGGCAGTTCAGCCAGCGGCAGCAACTCCGGTGCTTCAGAGCTCTGAGGTCACTCCTGTCGGGAGGAAGGCCAAGAGGAAAATGTCCAGGCCTGTCGACTCTGAGTCAGGCCAGGAAGACTCCCCTCCTTCCAACAAAAAGGGTTGGGGACATCTGGACAAGATGGAACACCTCATAGAAAAAATGCTCAACCATGAGGTCTTCCAGCTTGGGTTTCATACCCCCAGGGTTCCCCAGCAGCTCTCAGCAGCAACCTCTAGCAGAGGTCCGTATAGTGAAGAGCTATGCAAGCAGGAAGAGCCATATGCCTACGAGTCGGCATGGGGACCCATACCAGCAGCGCCATGTCAAGGGCTGCATGATACCTTCCTTTGGCATGAGCCGGGAGAGCCAGGGCAGTATGACTCTGACCCTGAAGTTGGTGGTAGTGCAGAAGAGCATACACCAAAGCACATGAGCTATGCTCCAGGTTTGCCAGATGTGGCAAGCAAATTTGCCATACCGACTGGAACTGGTGAGGAGATGGACGAAAACCTGGCCAGCAATATCAACTATATGGCCTCTCACCAGCTCCGGGACTCCATAATGGAGGAAACATCAAGAAGATATGAGACACCTGTTAACAGTGCGTCGCTCAAAGTGACCACAGTGAACCAGGCCATCTGGGGGCAAATGGGTGCATCCATGCGGGCGCATGAGTTGAGGCTACAGAAAGTCCTCAAACTGGTTGGAGCAGGAATAATGGCGTTTGGGCGAATGGTACAAGGGACACCACTATCATATACACAGCAGGATATTTTGGCCCTGCTGTGTAATGCCCATTTTGAAATTAATTGTTTACGGAAGGTAGCCATCAAGCCTGCGCTCAACCCATGGTTCGCGGCCTTGTGCAGATCCTCCAATATCGAGCCAACAAACTTGCTATTTGGGGAGGATCTGGCGAAACAAGTGAAAAATCTGGATGATGAGACAAAAACAATCGGCCTCATCAAAACTCATCCCAGGGGCAGGATGCCCCCTCGCAAACCATACCCTTTCAGACGGGCTACAGACGTCAGGTCAAGGATCAAGCTGGGGGATTCCAGCTACACGCCATTGGCACGCACCAATGCACACCCCCAACAGGGCCAGGAGACCGAGAAATCCAGCAACTATGGAGGTACGAGTAACTGGACTTGTCCAGGATATATCCTATAGAGATCAGTCACCGGTCGGGGGTAGGTTGCAGTTGTTCTATGATGAATGGTGCTGCATAACATCAGATCTATTCATACTGGACAGTATCCGGGGGTCATGAATCGAGTTTACCTTGGAAGTACATCCACCCGTACAAAATACACCTAGTAGGGTATTGTTTTTTTCAAAACCAGAAACTCTACAAGTGAATGATGAAATTGGAATATTATTCCAAAAAGGGGTAATTGAAAGGACGGCATATCAGCCTCAACAATTTGTGTCCAATATATTCCCAAGACAAAAGAAGGATGGTGGGTGTCGAGTCATTCTGGACCTAACCCGACTTAACTCCTATGTCCAGTATAAACATTTTTAAATGGAAACTTTCACTACTGCTAAGCAACTGGTATCAAAAGGGTGTTATATGGCATCCATAGATCTGAAAGATGCATATTATTCAGTACCAATTCATCACCAATACCGTAGATACTTAAAATTTAGATGGATGAGACAGCTGTGGCAATTTAAAGCTTTGCCCAATGGGTTAACCTCAGCCCCTAGGTTATTTACAAAATTGTTGAAACCAGTATTAGGGCTACTCCGCGCACAGAATCACATTGTGATGGCGTACTTGGATAATGTTCTGATCATAGGCAAAACTCAGGAAGCAGCTGAAGAATCGGTTTCAGTTACCAAACACCAGTTTGAGAGGTTAGATTTCCTCATCCATCCAACTAAATCCAAATTAGTGCCATCTAGAATGATTGACTATGTGGGGTTCATCATTGATTCAACTAACATGTTAGTGACTTTGCCTATGGCCAAAACTGTAGAAATTATGGAGGCCTGTAGCAATCTGGTAGATGAACAGCAACCCTCCATCTGACGAGTAGCTAGTGCTATTGGTAAATTAGTGGTGGCTTTCCCTGGAGTGCAGTTCGGGCCTCTGCACTATCAGAATGTGCAACGAGCCAAGGAACAAGCACTCAAAGAACATGCAGGTCATTTCGATAGACCGATGCAGTTGCCAGCCGAAGCTATCGCCGAGTTGCAATGGTGGTAATTAATGTCTCACGAGGCACTAGAGACATTCTGACTCATCAACCTTCAGTTATTTTACAAACTGATGTGAGTGCTTTCGGGATGGGGAGCCACTGATACCGAGTCTAGCAGATGGAGTGTGCAAGAGGCATTAATCCTGCAGAGGCATGGGGTAAACTACTTAGAATTGCTCGGTGCATTCTATGGCCTGAAAGCATATTGTTCAACAATGCATGATTTACATGTTCAGCTCCAGATTGACAATACCCCAGCTGTTGCATATATCAATCACATGGGAGCAATTAGGTCATTATCATGTGATAATCTGGCAAACCTCATCTGGCACTGGTGCATTATGATAAATATTAGATTAGATTAGATTAGATTTTAGATTAGATTTTATTACTTGTCATTCGAACCTCAGAGAGGCTCAAATGAAACTCCATTTCTACAAGCCATACAAACAGAACAATTCATAAAAAAACACACAAACAATTCAATTCACACAAACATCCATCACAGTGAATCTCCTCCTCACTGTGATGGAAGACAAAGTTCTTCTCTCTCCCTCGCAGCATTTCTCTCCCGATGTTGAAGCCCCAGGCAGGCGATGTTAAGTCCTGCGGCCATTGAGGCCGCGCCGGGCGATGTACGGCCCCGCTCTAGGCCCAAAAGCCACAAAGTTGGAGCCCTCGGCAGGCGCTGGAATGTCCCACGGCCATTAAAGCCGCACCGGGCGATGTATGGCCCCGCTCCGGGTCGTTCCAACTCCACGACACAGGCTGGAGAAGTTGTGTTGCGGGAGCTCCGGAGACCGGTCTCCCACCCAGGACATGCGAGCTCCCAATATCCCGACAGTTCACCGGTAGTAATCTGCAGCTGGAGCTGTAACCGGAGCTCCGGAGTTGGGCAACAGCTGGAGCTGGAGCCCCGGAATCGGGCCGCAGCGGCGAGCCATCACCGCTCCCCACGTTCCGAGGCCGGCCAGCCCCACGATGGTAATTCCGCAGCTCCGCAGGCTCCGTGACTGGAGCCCCCAGGTCGTCCCAGTCGGAATCCGCTCCAAGGTGCTAGGCCCCAACGACAACGGAGACCCGACAGGGAAAAAGTCGGGTCTACCGTGCAGGGAAGAGATTTTACAAGTTTCTCCCTCCCCCCCACCCCCCACATATACACAGTTAGAAACAGTACAAAAAAAACACAAACAACTACATCTAACTAGACAAAAGAAAAATTTTAAAGACAGACGGGCTGTAGGGGCCACTGCAACGTGAGTTGCGCCGCCATCTTGTTTGTATCTGGGTCTCTCAGCTGTCGACCTACCAGGTAGAGATAACATGGTTGCAGACACCAGGTCACGTAAATTTAATGACAACACAGAATGGTTGCTGAATCCAAAAGTTTTCAAAATTATTGTCACCCGGTATGGATTGCCAGACATAGATCTG
Source organism: Okamejei kenojei (assembly GCA_035221665.1). Taxonomy (NCBI): domain Eukaryota; kingdom Metazoa; phylum Chordata; class Chondrichthyes; order Rajiformes; family Rajidae; genus Okamejei; species Okamejei kenojei. Next base: position 57,739,453 of record CM069138.1, read on the forward strand.
TTTGCATCCAGGTTAAATCGCCAGTTACCTAAATAGGTCTCATGGGAACCGGATCCAAGGGCAGTAGCGGTGGATGCATTCTCTCTACATTGGGGACGTAAGTTCTTTTACGCTTTTCCTCCATTCTGCCTCATAAGTCAATGTCTCACCAAAAGACAGCAGGACTCTGCTTCAGGCATTTTGGTAGTTCCAGACTGGCCCACGCTGCCATGGTTCCCATTGGTTCTGAGACTGATGAAACATCCATTCATAATTATCCCCAAATGCAGCAACTTGTTGTTTCACCCTGTGACAGGAGAGAGTCACCCTTTACATGATCGTATTAATCTGTTGATTTGCAGATTCTGACCAGACCATTCCAGGGGCTCGGACTATCAAGTAGGATGGTGGATGTGATTGCTGCTGCCTGGAGAGATAGTACTAACAAACAATATGCGTCTCATATTAAGAAATGGGAGATGTTCTGCTTACAGTCAAATATATCTTATCATACTGCAAGCATACCGGATATATTGGAGTTCCTTGCTACATTGCATTTTGACGAGCAGTTGAGCGATAGTGCCATTAATAGTGCTCAAAGTGCCTTGTCCTCCTATTTATGGCAAGGGTCGGGACAACACTCTGTCGGATCTCATTCATTGGTGACCCGATTCATGAGAGGTATTTTTAACAAAAACCCTCCCAGACCTAGATATATGGAAATCTGGGATGTGAGCATAGTTCTCACACTGCTTCGGCAATGGGCACCAATTACATCTCTGTCTTTCCAGAAGCTAACGCTCAAAGTGGTCATGCTTATGGCACTAGTTTCAGCGCAACGAGCAGATATTGCAAAAGCTACGACTGGACAGCATGCATTCTTCTGTAGATAATATTACGTTCTATGTATATGATCTAATCAAACAGAGAAGGCCAGGGACGGCTGGAACCAAAATAAGCTTTAAAGCATACCCCGTTGACCTGAGGCTATGTTTAGTTATGCACCTGAGTCAATATATCAAGGTCACCAAGAGTCTCAGAGGCTCTGAAACAGCGATGCTCATCAGCCACAAAAAACCTCATAGAAGGGTGTCAGTACAAACTATTTCTAGATGGCTGAAACTGGTTTTGGATTTTGCTGGAGTAGACACTGATGTGTTTAAATCTCACTCCACCAGGGCAGCGTCAACATCCGCAGCGAAGGCGCAGGATGTGCCTTTGGACCAAATCCTCGGGGCCGCAGGATGGTCCAGTGAAGAAACCTTTTCATGATTTTATGATAAACCTGTCCTCGCAGTGGAAGGATTTGGGCATGCTGTTTTGGGTTCTGTTTGAGTTTTCCTTTATTATTTCCCCCTGGGAGAGAGGAGTTATTACTGTTCTTTTATTATTAAAAATGTTCATTGTATAATTTAAACAATGTTCAATACATTGTTTGTTTATCCTGTGTCAACCAAAGCAGTGTGTCGTATGGAACTGGATCTACGGTGTGAAATCACAGAGCTTTGAAATTTTCATGGAATCACTCACGTGACTCCGAAGTAAAATAGTAAGATTAAATGAGAACTTACCAGTTTGAAGTTTGATCTTACGTGCCCTCCGCTCCCGGCCCTCATAATCGCAAAGATCATCTGGTAGTTCTAGTCTTCTGAGTCTTACTATATCACTTCGACTGTAGTTACTGTGATTTCACGCCGCTGCTTTGAAGATTGACGCGCATGCGCACTGGCGGGGCTTCTTCACGTAATCGCTCACCATAACTTCTCATAAAATAAAGATCAAACTTCAAACTGGTAGGTTCTCATTTAATCTTACTATTAAATAGAACTAGTGTGAATGGATGATCAATGGAACCCATCCCCGAACATAAGATTCCAGCACTCCCCTGCCCCCCCTCAGCACTGGACTTTAAAAACATTTCCCTGCCGCAGCAGTTCCAATTGCAATACAAATTGGCCCTCCTCCTTCTGTTGAAGCACTTGCTGTGATATCCCATTGAGGTGAAAAGTTCAGTGTTCCTGTCTTGCAACTTTGTATCGAAGTGTGTTGGAAGTTAGCAGGATGGATTTTAACAGTAAAAATCTTGTTAAAGTTGGCATTTTTAAAGCTTTGAAATATAACATCATTACTGGAAGCTGTTGGAAAAAGATTCTTTGTGAGAAGCTGCGGTTACCGTTGGCAATGTCCCATTATGATGTCATTGTGGCACTCGGCAGCTTGCGAGCCCATTGTGATTGGTGCACTGTGTGTGGCATTGTGACATTATCCCTGGAAGCTGCTGGAAAAAGGGTCTGAGAAGCTGCGGTTACCATTGGCAACGTCCCATTGTGATATTAGTGTGGCACTCAGCAGCTTGAGAGCTCATTGTGATTGGTGCATTGTGAATAGCATTGTGACATCATCTCTGGGAGCTGGTGGAAAAGGCTCTCTGTGAGAAGCGGTTTTTGGCTTTTTATGAAACCTTTAATTGTGAATAATTTGGGAAATATAGGATGAAATCTTAAGTGAAGCTGAGTACGATGTGGAGGACAAAAATGTGAGTTAGAATATGTAAAAATGTAAACGCTAGCCCTGTAATTGATTCTCCCCTCATTCCCACTAATTCCACCAGATACCACCAACCACCTACACTGAAAACTACTCGTCTGGGACAAAGCTATCATACTTTTAGTTAGACACAAAATGCTGGAGTAACTCAGTGGGACAGGCCTGCATTGATTTAAAAGATGCATACTATACAGTGCCCATCACTGAATCGCACAGAAAGTTTCTGAAATTTGTCTGGAAGGAACAGTTGTGGGAATACAAAGCATTACCTAATGTGCTCAACACAGCCCCCAGACTATTTACCAAATTAGTGAAACCTATATTGGCCCTCCTCCGACAACAAAATTACATTGTCATGGCATATTTAGATGATATCCTTATCGTGGGTCAGACCCTCCAATTGGCTACACAGGCAGTTACAGCGACTAAATCTTTATTCTAGAAGCTAGGGTTTGTAACCCATCCAGACAAATCTAAACTGCACCCCTCTCAAATTATGGATTACCTGGGTTTCACCCTTGACACAACCTTAATGATGATCACTATCCCAACCAACAAAGCTATCACTATAAAAGAAGCGTGCCACAGCCTTGCTTGCGCCAGGGTTCCGACCATCCGGCAAACGGCAAAAGTAATTGGGACGCTGGTAGCTACATTCTCAGCTGCGCAATTCAGCCCATTACATTACCAAAATTTACAAAGAACAAAGATCGCAGCATTAAAAGCAAATGCTGGGCACTTTGATCGACCAATCCGGTTACCACAAAAGGCTAGAGCCGAGCTACAATGGTGGATTGACAATATTAGCGAGTGTCACAGACCCATCATTGTTAGCAACCCATCCGTCGTGCTACAGACTGACGCAAGCGCACAAGGCTGGGGTGCAACTGACACCATGTCTAGTTGTGGTGGCAGATAGGACTCTCATGAGTCTACCCTCCTTCAGTCACAAGGGATAAATTATATTGAGATGTTAGGGGCTTTCCATGGACTACGGGCTTACTGTACTAACTCACGGGACTTACATGTCTGCCTACAAATAGATAACACAACGGTGGTGGCTTATATCAATCATATGGGTGGTCATCAGGTCGCTATCTTGTGATGAATTGGCAAACACAATTTGGCACTGGTACATCGAGAGAAACATTTGGATTACAGTGACCTATTTGCCAGGGAAGCTCAATACAGTGGCGGACACCAGGTCACGAGTGTTCAATGACAACATCGAGTGGATGTTGAACCCCCAAATTTTTGCTGATATTATAGCTCACTATGGGACACCAGATATTGACCTCTTTGCGGCCAGGTTGAACCATCAGATACCAACGTATGTGTCTTGGGAACCAGACCCTGGGGCAATAGCAATGATGCGTTTTCTATCCATTGGGGGAAATGGTTTTGCTACCCATTTCCCCCATTTTCGCCTCATCAGTCGGGTTTGCAGAAAATTAAACGGGATTCTGCAACTGACATATTGATCATTCCCACTGGCCTACACAGCCATGGTACCCGATGGTCCTTAAAATCTTGAAACATCCATGGCTTCCGATTGGGAAACACCCCAAATTAATTACTCACCCCATTATGGGGGACAGTCACCCGTGCCATGGTCACCTAAACTTGTTGGCCTGCAGGTTCTAAAAAGACCGCTCGTCAAGGCCAGCATCTCACCACGAGCCATGGAATTCATCTCGGCATCATGCCGAGTATCAACCCGGAGGCAGTACCTCACACAGATCAGGAAGTGGGAGGCATTCTGCTCTCGTACCAACACGACTTCCAACACAGCAACAATCCATGATGTCCTGGAATTCCCAGCGGGCCTTCATTTCGATGCTGGCCTTAGCTACAGTGCCATCAACAACGCAGGGAGTGCACTGTCCTCATACCTGGACATAGGTATAGGCTCCCACCACCTGGTGTCTAAATTCATGAGGGGAGTGTTTAATACCAACCCTCCACGGCCCAGATACAACTTCACCTTGGACGTAGGGATCGTTCTGACCCTACTGAGGAGCTGGTCTCCAATGACGAAGTAAATACTCAAACAGCTCACCCTCAAAGTGGTGATGCTGATGGCACTGACTACAGCTCAACGAGTCCAGGCATTACAAAAGCTGCGGCTGGATAGCATGGTCTCCACCCCTACACAGGTGAATTTCTTTGTCCAGGACTTATTGAAGCAGCACAGGCCTGGGGCTCATGGGCTGCAGTTGGAGTTTTGGGCGTACCCCACTGATGCCACCCTCTGCATAGTCACCCATCTCCACCACTACATCCGCATTACAGGAACCATCAGGAAGATGGAGCAGGGGCTCCTCATCAGCCACAAACCTCTGCATCACCGGGTGACTGTGCAGACTATCGCCAGGTGGCTCAGGGCGGTGTTGGGTGCAGCAGGAGTCACTACTAACATTTTTTAAATCTCACTCTACTAGGGCTGCATCCACATCAGCGGCGAGGGCCATGGAGGTGCCCATGGACCACATCCTCGCCACCGCGGGCTTGGCTAGTGAAGCAACCTTCCAAAGGTTCTACAATAAACCACTGGTCACCCCCGCAACATTCGCAGAAGCTGTGCTGGGAGCCGCTCAGTGAATGTTTGTCCCCGAGTTAGGGGTTATTTGTTTATTATTATTTGTTTAATAAATATGCATTATTTTTCAGCCTGTTTCGACTGAACTGCATTAACAGCCTTCCTCCATCAGGATTGCGGCAGTGTGATAGCATGGACGTTGTCCAGGGCGTGAAATCACAGAGCTTTGAAATCTTCACGAAGTCACTCACGTGACTCCGAAGTAAAATAGTAAGGTTAAACGAGAACTTACCAAGTTCGAAGGTTGATGTTTATTTTATGAGGAGTTGCGGTGAGGGATTTCGTGCCCTCCGCTCCCACCCTCTATCATAAGGTCAACTGGTATGTTCTACGTTCTTCATCTTACTATTTTCAGTCATGGTGCGTTCTGTGATTCCACACCGCTGCTTTGAAGGATGTCGTGCTGGCGGGGTCTTCACGAAATCCCTCACCACAACTCCTCATAAAATAAAGATCAACCTTCGAACTTGGTAAGTTCTCGTTTAATCTTACTATTACGATGAGTTGATTGATTTAGAGACATTTGTATGCTGAAATCGTCTACTCCTCTCAAATCAAGATTAGTTAGGAAGCTAAGGGACCTGCATCAATTTATTAAGATAAATTGTAGGTGGTTCTCACATATTTGTTACTCCCACAATACATGTTGAATTGAGTAAAAGTCAGAAAACGTGCATTAGAGGAACCTGCATGAAGCAATTTATTGTATTTGAAAATAATACATGGAATTGTTGTTGTCTGTTGGACTTATGGGCTGGTCCCACTTAGGCGACTTTGTAGGTGACTGCAGGAGACTATGAAGTCGCCACATGGTTGCCACATGTTCGCGGGTGGTTGCCGGGAGAGTCGCCTTCATAGTCATGAGGAGTTCCTGCATTCTGGGAACTAATCGCGGCCTCATTATGGTCGCCATGAATTTTTCAACATGTTGATAAAATTAGCGGTGACTAAAATGAAGTCAACATGGAGAGTAGCGAGATTTCTTGAGCTGTAGGTGAGTCACCAGGAGGTCCTAATGGGTTACCAGGAGGTCGAAGGTTCTCGGAGGTTCTCGTAGGTTGTAGCCGGTGCTGACCGGTGAATTTTATTGGCTCATTGGGAAAAAAAAGGTAAGCAGTTGTTTTCAGAACCAAGGATAACCGACCAGTAATCTTAAATGTCCACCGAGCTTCACAGCCATGTATCTCTAGCTTCTTAAAATTTGTCTCCATTTATTGTACACTGTGCTTTAGCCGTCTATTTACAGCGCCAACCTTCCTGTTCATCGTGGCGTTTGTCTGTTTCGCCTTGGCTTTGCACCATGTGAATTTTTTAGACAGCACTCCCCCCGCTAGCCCTGTCCCCCACCTGCATAACGGGTTTGTGTGTGTGTTCAGTCGCCGTACCAGTTGCCGGTTTTTCAGGCGACTGCTGGCAACTTGACAGTCGCCGGCAATCCGCTGAAAAATCGCTTATGGGACAGGCCCATAAGTGGTTTTTTTTCTGTTGGTACAGTCAACCAAAGATACGGAGAGTGTTGTTTGCTCATAAAATGAACAGTATCAAATAGCTTTTAAAAATGCATGCTATTATTTTAGCTTGCCAACTACTGCTGTAGTTGAATATTAAATTACAAGAACTAACAATAAAATCATTTTCAAACCTAACTCAATGTAATTTGATAAGGACAAGCATCTACCTGGCTATAGAGGTGGGGGATGGTGTAATGTGTTGCTAAACTGATGGTGCCCTAGAAACAGGCCTGCAGCTCCAGTGTGCTGTCTGTGAAGTGTGACTAAAGCCCCTGTCCCACTGTACGAGGTAATTCACGAGTTCATCCGAGTTTTCCCCTGATTCGAACTCGAAGAATGTCCGTAGCGGGTTGTAGGAGTTTGCGGATGTCTCGTAGCGGCTCGTAATGCTAACGGTAGGTATAAAAAGTAACAATTTTTTTTCATCATGAGTATTTTTTTTACTTGTGGACACTTTTTGCTGAGATGAAAAAACGTCACGAGTTACCGAATGTCCCGAGTACCTACTGTTAGCATTACGAGCTATCCCGTACAGTGCAACAGGGGCTTATGTGCAGTAAGGTAATTGTTTGCGAGCTGTATATTATAATACTCGCTCCATGTAACTAATAACTTTGTGAGGCCTGCTTATTGTAATGTTTTCTCTATGCACTGATGGCTGCACATATTAATGGGGGATGCAAAGTTGTATCTTGCTAAACGCAGTTAAAAAAGAAGTACACAGTAGTTGCAGAGTGCACTGGCAGACAGTTTGGAAGTGAAGATGGTCTGGGGAAATATAAGGAATGGAACACATAAAATAAGCTCCAGGAATTCTGCTAGTGGTGGCTTACAAGATGGAACACAGGAGAGAGTTTATATTCATTGATAAGATGACTGGCAGGAGCGGAGATGAAGCTATTAGGTATATTCGCATTCTCAGATACTTTTATTCCCACATCGGACTTCCTCCTTATCCCACCCTCTCTTCAGGTTACAAGTTTCAGATTAATTTCAAAGCCAAACACCTCCCAGAACCAAACCTTACAATTATGCTGTTTCTATTTCAGACACTCAGGGTGTGCACCTTTGCAATGAGGTTAAAGAACAGTAAGAAGATCGTGATAATGAAGGCACACATCACTTAATTTAAGACCTCAGCAACCAGCTCAGATATTTTGTGTTATTTTGGAGACAGATTGAGTGAGGGGAGGGAGGCATTGAATCAGGTGAGATATTTGACATTAGTGACCTACAGCCAGGGAAAGTTGCAAGGATGAAATTGTTCTATTTGTCAGAGAGTGAAGTAGCACAGTTTATATCATACATGATTCAGATGAGGACTTTGAAGCGGAAGCCTATGGGAGGAGGGCTATCAATTACATATGGAAAGGTCTGCATTCAATATCAAGGAGTTGAAGTAATGAACAAAATTCACCCATCAATGCTAAACCAAAATAACGTGGAAGTTGGAAATCTGAAAATAAGGCTGAAAAATAGGAGATACTAGTATCTGTACAATAAGTTCAGTGCATTAGCATGCTGGAAGTGTCTACCTCTTTGTTTCCAGACTCTACAGTACTCTAACAAAGTTCAATGTGAACTCAATCTTTTGATTCAACATTTTATAGTTACCAGCTCGGGGGGGGGGGGGGGGGGGGGAGAGTGTATGTATGTGGGCTGGAGGGGTTTTGCGAGGGGGGTGGAGGGAGGGTGTGGTGTGGGGGGGAGGGAGGATGTGGGAGGGGGTGGTTTGGGTGAGGGGTGTGTGGGAGGGGGGGTTGTGGGAGGGAGTGTGGTTGTGGGCAGGGGGTATTATGAAGGAGGGGTTTGTGGGGGAGGGGTGAGGGGGGTGTTGTGTGGGGGGAGCAGGGTATTGCGTGGGGGAGGGGCGATTTTGTAAGGGGTGTTGTGTGAGGGAAAGGGGGGTTGTGTGGGCGGAGGGGAGGGGGTTGTGGGGGAGGGGACGGGGTTGTGGGGGGAGGGGGGGTGGAGGTTGTTGGGGGCGTTGTGGGGTGGAGGGGGTGTTGTGGAGAGGGGAGTTGTGGGAGGGGAGGTTATGGGGGGGGAGGGGGTGGTGGGAGGGGTGTGTGGGCAGGGGGGGGAAAGAGAGCTCAGAGAAAAGACAGGGGAAGAGCCTTGGGGAGAGTGCAGTATTATGGGGGAAGGGGGCAGGAGCCAGCGAGGGGGACCAGAAGGGAAGGGGTTGGGGATGCAATGAGGACTCAAAGCGGGCACAAGGCTTGTGGACTCAGCCACGCCTCTGGGGCTTTATTCTCCTCGCCCCCTCCTGGTGATTAACAGCAGAGACTAGTAGCGGTGGTGTTCATGGTGACTGACAGGCCAGAAGACCAATCTGCTGATCTCACGATTTTTTAAACCTTCACTTCAAACCTTCACAAAACTCAACTTTTGTAATCTTCCATCGATCAGAACAAAACTTGGTGGCTTGGAGAACGGTGAGTAAGGTGGCGAGTAATTCCAGCGATATTGGGGAGCGTTTTTGCGCAAATTTAATTACAACGCAGACCGGAAGTGGTCAAGAGGAGAGTTTTAGTAATAGTATAGATTTCTCCTGGCAAACTAAACTGATACTAGATAATCATTTTCGATTTGTATTCACCTCCTGATATTTGCTTTGATGAACTGAAGATAATTTGGAATTGTCATAAAGAAGAACATTGACTATTATTGTACTTCAGAGAAAAATCAGAATAAAAAATGAAACATTTTGGAGTATTTGAAATGTCTACTTTTAATCAGATTGAATTGTAGATATATTTCCAGAATCCAAACTCAATCTTTGCTTTCAGACAAATTTGGTCAGAGTTCTGGAACTGAAAAAAATATTTTACATATTGTAGGGAAATATTGTGGACATGCCATGAAGACAGTCTCATAATATATATTTTTTTATTCTTTTTGCAGATGAAACATTAAATCCGCCAGGTATGATAAATATATTTTTTCTTTTGTGATCCATTTTATTATGAATTGATAGATTTTTAGTTTTAAATAATTTCCTAATTGTTAGTCTTAATGAATCCAGCACAATTCTGGGGTTGCCAGTAGCTACATAGTAGTAGTAGTAATAATAATAATAATAATAATAATAATAATAATAATAATAATAATAATAATAATAATAATAATAATAATAATATACTTTATTGTCATTGTAAATACATACAACAAAATTTCAGGCGCACTGCCCGAGCGGAGCTCCAACGTATCAGATAAATAATAACAACAATGAAAACAGCAAAAACGGCAAGAAAATGTCATCAGAATGTGCAATATTCCACAGTATAGTGTTATAGCAGTACAAAATATTGGCTATGGGGGTTGTGTATTCTGTACAGAGGTCAGAGTGGTGATGGCCTTGGGGTAGAAACGGTTTGTTAATCTTGTGGTGTATGATTTGATGGACCTGTGATTAGTTCCTGAGGGCAGAAGGGCAAACAAGTGATATGCGGGATGAGATGAGTCATTCAGGATGCGTGATGCCTTTCGCAGGCAATGAGAGCCGTTGATCTCTTCCATGGCCGCCAAATGTGTGTCGGTGATCTTCTGGGCTGTGTTGATGACTGTCCGCAGAGCCTTCTTGTCAGCCGCAGAACTGTTGCCATACCACACCAGGATACCATGTGTCTCTCTATGGAGCAATGGTAGAATGACACTAGCAGCTGTTGTGGCAAGTTGACTTTCCTGTGTTGATCTTAGGAAGTAAAGCCGTTGTTGTGACTTCTTTACCAGGGAGTGCGTGTTAGTTGACCACCTGAGATCTGCTGAGATGTGGGTGCCCAGGAACCTGAAACTGGAGACTCGTGGGTGCCCAGGAACCTGAAACTGTCCATTCTTTCTCCATTTACGTGCAGTGAGCGATGGTCACCCTGCTTCTTCCTGAAGTTGATGATGAGCTCTTTTGTTTTCTTGGTATTGAGTGCTGTGTTTTCTGAGCACCAGCCTATTAACCGCTGTACCTCCTCCCTGTAAAGGTGACTCATCGCCCTCAGTGATCAGCCCCGCCACTGTCGTGTCATCTGCAAATTTAATGATGGTGTTCGTGCTGCGGGTGGGTATGCAGTCATAGGTATAGAGTCAGGCACGGAAATCGCTATCAAAACATGGGGGGACACAATTTCTTGGCGGCCGTGCGCGCGCATGCGCACACACATGCGAGGCTTCGACCGTGGACCTTGTGGATGGTAACATCAGGAGCTGACCTGGTTGGTGACCGACTGAACTCCAGCAACAGCAATTTCGTCCGCCCCGAATCGTGGGGCGTCAATCGGCCCATTTGTGGGGCCTTTCATCGCCCCGCAGGGGCTTCAACATCGGGAGCCTCGACGCAGCAATTTGACCGTGGGGTGGTGGAAGATCCCGCGGCCAATTTTAAGCCGTGCCGGGTAATGAAAAGCCCAGCGAACGGGTCGATTGAAGCTCCGCTCTATGATCTTTGCTCCACCAGGACGTCTCCCTCCTCCAATCACCACGCTCTATCCTCAGACCCACCCTCCCTACTTCCACCTCTGATCGACACCTTTCTCCTCCAATCATCACACTGAATCATCATGGTCCTCCACCCCCCCCCCCCCACTGCCTGCTGACCGACGTCTCTCTCGACCGACGTCTCTCTCGATGATCAGTGCCACCGCCACTGTCTCACGGAAAGCTGAGATTTTTAATAGCTTTTTGTTCACCGAGTTTTAAAATCCGGATTACAAAACATGGGGGGATCATCTCCCACCTCTCAAAACATGGGGGGGAGAGGGGCATTATTCCCCGTCCCCCCCCCCGGGATGTCCGCCCATAGAGAGAGTAGAGGAGGGGGCTCAGCACACTGCCTTGTGGAGCTCCTGTGCTGAGTGTCAGAGTGGGGGAGTGGGGCGGTTCCATCCTGACTGACTGCAGCTGGTCTGTCAGGAAGCCCTTAATCCAAAGGCAGATGTGTTCAAAGCCTGGGTGGGACAGCTAGGAGACCAGTCTACTGGGTATGATTGTGTTGAATGCAGAGTTGTAATCCACAAATAGTAGTCGTGTGTATGCTCCCCGTTGTTCTCGGTTAAGCAGTACAGTATGGAGGGCAGTGGCAATGGCGTCATCTGTTGATCTGTTTGCTCTGTACTCATATTGGTGTGGATCCAGGGTGGGTGGGAGAGCGGCCTTGATGTGCTTAAGGACCAATCTCTCCAGGCACTTCATGATTATTGGTGTTAGTGCAACCGTCCTGTAGTCGTTGAGGCAGGTTATAACTGTCTGCTTTGGAACTGGCACTATTTCCGATGTTTTTAGGAATGTGGGGACCATGCATTGTGCCAGGGATTGATTGCAATTTTTTTGTAAATACGTCATTTAACTCAATAGCACAGTCTCTGAGAACCCGTCCTGGGACTCCACATGGACCGACTGCCTTCCATAACATTCCGGAGTGTGTGTGTGGCAACAGCAGTCTGTATGATGAGTGTCTGGCTGTTGGGTGTTGAAGCTGGAGTAGTGGGTATGACCGTCTCTCTTCACTAATGGCGCCCAAAGAAGTGGTTGAGCTGTTCTGCCAGCGAGGCACTGTTATCTGGTGGATGAGTTGCTATTGTTTTTGTAGTTGGTGTACACAAAAGCTTTGTATGGGAACTGACAGCTATGGCATCCCATTCATCACAACACAGAAAAACTTGGTTGCTCTATGTTTAACGTACTTGAATAAATCCTTTGCTGGTGAGGAAAAGCCAAAGAGCAGATATTCAAAGCCGATTCTATAAACTAATGGTTGATCTGTACAAAAAGGACGGGTTGCTCTTGAACCAGAGGGGGACCAATATCCTGGCAGGGAGATTTGCAAAGGCTACTGGGGAGACTTTAAACTAGAAAGGCTGGGGGGAGGGACTCAGGTAGAGGGGGCTAGGGGACAGGGTGTGGGGCAAGAGGCAGAGAAGGGAAGCACTCGGACCCAAAATGTAAGCGAGAAAGAGGAAAAAGATAATAGACAGAGAATAAGGGATGGTGGGTTTATAAAATGTGTATATTTTAATGCTAGGAGCATTGTAAGAAAGGTGGATGAACTTAGAGCCTGGATTGACACCTGGAATTATGATGTTGTGGCAATCAGTGAAACATGGTTGCAGGACGGCTGTGATTGGAAACTAAATATTCCAGGATTTTGTTGCTTCAGGTGTGATAGAATTGGAGGGACCAGAGGTGGAGGTGTTGCATTGCTTGTCAGAGAGGATATTACAGCAGTGCTTTGGCAGGATAGATTAGAGGGCTCATCTAGGGAGGATATTTGGGTGGAACTGAGAAGTGGGAACGGTGTAGCAACACTTTTAGGGGTGTATTATTCGCCAAATGGGGAGCGAGAATTGGAAGAGCAAATATGTAAGGAGATAGCAGATATTAGTAGTAAGCACAAGGTAGTGATTGTGGGAGATTTCAATTTTCCAAAAATAGACTGGGAAACACATTCTGTAAATGGGCTGGATGGTTTGGAGTTTGTAAAATGTGTGCAGGATAGTTTTTTGCAGCAGTACGTAGAGGTATCGACCAGAGAAGGGGCAGTGCTGGATCTCCTGTTAGGAAATGAGGCAGGTCAGGTGACGGAGGTATGCGTTGGTGAGCACTTCGGGACCAGTGATCACAATACCATTAGTTTCAATATAATTATGGAGAGAGTCAGAACTGGACCTAGGGTGGAGATTTTTTGATTGGAGAAAGGCTAACTTTGAGGGAATGCGTAAGAATTTAAAAGGAGTGAATTGGGACACTCTGTTTTATGGGAAGGATGTAGAAGAGAAATGGAGGACATTTAAAGGGGAAATTGTAAGAGTACAGAATCTTTATGTCCCTGTTAGGGTGAAAGGAAATAGTAAAAATTGGAAAGAGCCATGGTTTTCAAGGGAAATTGGACACTTGTTTCGAAAAAAGAGAGATATCTACAATAATTATATGAGATATGGAGTAAATGAGGTGCTAGAGGAGTATAAAGAATGTAAAAATAATCTTAAGAAAGAAATTAGGAAGGCTAAAAGAAGATATGAGGTTGCTTTGGCAAGAAAGGTGAAAGTAAATCCAAAGGGTTTCTACAGCTATATTAATAACAAAAGGATAACGAGGGATAAAATTGGACCATTAGAGAGACAGAATGGACAGCTATATGCAGAGCCAAAAGAGATGGGGGAGATATTGAACAATTTATTTTCTTCGGTATTCACCAAGGAGAAGGATATTGAACTATGTGAAGTAAGGAAAAAAAGTAGAGTAGCTATGGAAACTATGAGATTCAAAGAGGAGGAAGTACTGACACTTTTGAAAAATATAAAAGTGGATAAATCTCCAGGTCCTGATAGGATATTCCCTAGGACATTGAGGGAAGTTAGTGTAGAAATAGCAGGAGCTATGACAGAAATATTTCAAATGTCATTAGAAACGGGAATAGTGCCGGAGGATTGGCGTACTGCGCATGTTGTTCCATTGTTTAAAAAGGGTTCAAAGAATAAACCTAGCAATTATAGACCTGTTAGTTTGACGTCAGTGGTGGGTAAATTAATGGAAAGGATACTTAGAGATAATATATATAAGCATCTGGATAAACAGGGTCTGATCAGGAACAGCCAACATGGATTTGTGCCTGGAAGGTCATGTTTGACAAACCTTCTTGAATTTTTTTGAAGCGGTTACTAGGGAAATTGATGAGGGTAAAGCAGTGGATGTTGTATATATGGATTTCAGTAAGGCCTTTGACAAGGTTCCCCATGGAAGGTTGGTTAAGAAGGTTCAATCTTTGGGTGTTAATGGTGGAGTAGCAAGATGGATTCAACAGTGGCTGAATGGGAGATGTCAGAGAGTAATAGTGGATGGCTGTTTGTCAGGTTGGAAGCCGGTGACCAGTGGGGTGCCTCAAGGATCTGTGTTGGGTCCACTGTTGTTTGTCATGTACATCAATGATCTGGATGATGGGGTGGAAAATTGGATAAGTAAGTATGCAGATGATACTAAGATAGGTGGTGTTGTGGATAATGAAGTAGATTTTCAAAGTCCACAGAGAGATTTGGGCCATATGGAAAAGTGGGCTGAAAGATGGCAGATGGAGTTTAATGCTGATAAGTGTGAGGTGCTACATCTTGGCAGGACAAATCAAAATAGGACGTACATGGTTAATGGTAGGGAATTGAGGAATGTTGTGGAACAGAGAGATCTAGGAATAACTGTGCATAGTTCCCTGAAGGTGGAATCGCATGTGGATGGGGTGGTAAAGAAAGCCTTTGGTGTGCTGGCCTTTATAAATCAGAGCATTGAATATAGGAGCAGGGAAGTAATGTTAAAATTGTACAAGGCATTGGTGAGACCAATTCTGGAGTATGGTGTACAATTTTGGTCGCCTAATTATAGGAAGGATGTTAACAAAATAGAGAGAGTACAGAGGAGATTTACTAGAATGTTGCCTGGGATCCAGCAACTATGTTACAGAGAAAGGTTGAACAAGTTAGGTCTTTATTCTTTGGAGCGCAGAAGGTTAAGGGGGGACTTGATTGAGGTCTTTAAAATGATGAAAGGGATAGACAGAGTTGACGTGGATAAGCTTTTCCCATTAAGGGTAGGGAAGATTCAAACAAGAGGGCATGACATGCGAATTAAGGGACGGAAGTTTAGGGGTGACGTGAGGGGGAACTTCTTTACTCAGAGGGTGGTGGCTGTGTGGAATGAGCTTCCAGCAGAAGTGGTGGAGGCAGGATCGATTTTAACATTTAAAAGTGAAGTGGATAGGTATATGGACGGGAAGGGAATGGAGGGGTATGGTCTGAGTGCAGGTAGATGGGACTAGGGGAAAACAAATGGTCGGCACGAGAGGGCCTGTTTCCGTGCTGTAATTGTTATATGGTTATATGGTTATTCCCTATTTGGAGCTTGCGTTTAAGGAAATACTTCAATTTAAAGGACAGGTTGGCAAATATCATAAAAAGGGATAATGTCCTATTTCAATCATATCTTTATTCTGCAATTATATTTTCTATTAGGTTGGAACATATTCAACTGCATACTTACTTGGAAAACATTAAAGAAGTCTGAAAAGCTCTTGAATGTTAACAGTGCTTCATTTAAGGACCATGCCAAGAAATATGCTGAAAAGGTGAGGTGTATTTTGTTCAATGAAATTTAATTAACATTCCCCATTTTCAAATAAAATGTAATGTGTAGTAATCCTTTACTGCATCAAAAACAATCTTGTGACAGAATTATATATCCATTAGCAAAATATGCAATATTATTCCTTAAAATAAGGTGTGGTGGAGCAATAAAATTGTGCATGATTTGAAGTTCTTATATTATCTGAGCAAAAAGGATTGCATATCTTTGTAATCATATAAAATGAAACTGTTAAGGAATTCTATCTTCCTGACAGTTCTTAAATCTAAAAGAAATACACAACACCGGAGTAACTCAGTGGGTAAAGCAGCATCTCTGGCGGACATGGATAAGTGACGTTCCAGGTCGGGACACTTCCTCAGACTGTAGTATGGTACAAATTTGCCCAATGACTTAAAGGGAACAGTGTGGCACTGAGTCATGAGAATCACAAAAGGCAATGCCAAATTATCATGGCAGGAAGATTATCATTGGGCATTGTACAATTGAGCTGGGACATAAAAAATCAGTCAGGTTTTCCAGTCCTGTTCACAATCTACTGCCATCTGTTGAATGGTTTGAATGATAGTAATTTAATGAAGATGAGGAAAGAAGGGGCAAGGTGATAGAGGAAGTAGAGGAATGGTTGTCGGGACAGAGAGATTGATATCACTTACTGTCAAGGTTTCCACATCACTTACTGTGTTCTCTCAATGCATCCAATTCAACATGCACATGATTCAGGCTGTTAATATTTGTAGTTTTACGAATACTTTGTTTTCTCCAAAACCTGTGCAGTATCATTATCTACAGCAGTATTATTTGTGCTTGGTATAATAGAAATTGTCTTATTCCATGATTCTGTACCACGCATATGCCTAACTGCTTAGTTGTGGGTTTTTGTGGGTCCTGCTGTTGTCCTTAAACTCCAATGAACTGGAAAACTCTTCCTCTTAACTGTTTGTCATTGATAATTGTGATAATCCCACAGCTCTAGTATTTGCCTTTTGTGTCATCTGAATCTTATTTGCCACCATTGCAGTGCCTGACCTTGGAAGGTTTAGAAACTGTACATTTGTGTCAGCGTATTAACCTAATCCTGAAATCACACTCCATGATTATGTGCTTCCATGGCAAACAGCATGATTACTGCTGCTTGAATTCTGCACACACAAATTTCAAGTGCAATTTGCATCAGATCATATTTCCACAATTTTTGCTATCATTTGCAAATTTAATAGCCATATCTCTAAGTATCTAACTGTAGTTTATTTTCTTATTCATTTGCAAGATCTAGGCATTTCTGGAAAACATTTAGAGGCGACACAGTGGCACAGCTGGTATAGCAGCTGTCTCATAGCGCCAGTGATCCGGGTTCGATCCTGAACTCAGGAGCTGTCTGTGTGGAGTTTGCACATTCTCCCTCTAAACACGGGGGTTTCCTCCAGGTGCTCTGGTTTCCTCCCACATCCCAAAGACTTTAGGTTAATTGACCTCTGTTTATTGTCCCTCGTGTGTAGGGAATGGATGCAAAAGTTGAAAACGGAACTGGTGTGAACGAGTGATTTGTTTCCATGCTGTAACTTTAAACTAAAGAAACTTAAACTCTACTTCATACACTTGTGTAAATGAAAAGAGCCTTTGTAAAGATATGATGCATCAAGAATTGGGAAGCATTATATAGTATGCTCATAATCACAGATGTAAATGTATTATTTTTTAAAAAGGCAGTGTCAATGATAATGGAAAAGGAAAACTTGCCAGAATTCAATCCTTTTTACATTTACCACTGTCAGTGCCATATTAATTCTATAAGAGATTTTCAAAAGTAAGATTGTTAATTATGCAAAAATTGTCATTGTTTAAATGTCATCAACACTGTTTTTTGGTTTTTACAGCTGGGTAATATTCTAATCCTTGGATTTGAAAATAAATTCTACAGTCTAAGTTTGAAGTCGTTCCCAGCTGGAGGCCCTTCCGCCCAATACCACGTGAATGTTTCCAGTGACACACCTCATTGGCTTGTTCGGGACTTTTTGATTCAAGTTGCGGAACACTATGAAGTTCAACCATCACCTATTTCAGTAGAAGGTACTTTATTAAGCGTTTTTATTAAAGCAATACATTGTTTCTTTAATTCTATTCAAATAAGTGCAATAAAGTGTTTCTATTTGATAAAGGATTTGCCCATCTTCCGCACACTCCTCCCCATCCCCCCCATTATTCCCATCTGCCCACCACACCTCTGTTAATTCCATAATCTGCTGTCCCTTGCGTCTCCACTTATCATCACCCAGCCTCTGTTGCTAACTCTCCTATCAGACTCCATCTGCTAATCAGCCCTTTCATACCAGGATCCACTTACCACTTGCTAACTCTTTCCCCACCCTGCCCCTCACCTCTGAGTACAATCTCTTCTGAATGCTTTTAGTTCAGATGGTGTCTCAACCCGAAATGTCGTCTGTCCATTTTCCTCCACAAATACTGCCTGACCCGCTGATTTCCTACAACAGCTTGTTTTTTTTCTGCTCTCTTTTCTCTGCATACAGTATAATCAGTAAATCGCTAAACTGTACAAGGGTGAGGATAGAGAACACTTACTGTTCTTTGCATTGTGTGTGTCCTGTATCTCCTTCCCAATGGCAGGAGTGAAATGGGAATGTGGCCAGGATGGTGTGGGTCTCTGATGATGCTGGTTGCCTTTTTGAGGCAGCAACACTTGTAGATCGCTTTGGAGGGGATGTCGGTACCCATGGGGAACTGGGCAGTGTTGACCACTTTTTGCAGTCTTCTTCATTCCTGGGCGTTTGAGTTGCCGAACTAGACTGTGATGCAACCAGTCAATATAATTTGTACTATACACCTGTAGAAGTTCATTGACATACCAAATGTATTTATTCTTATATGTATATATTTATATAATGGTATATGGACACACTGATCTGTTCTGTATTCATGCCTACTATATTCTGTTGTGCTGAAGCAAAGCAAGAATTTCATTGTCCTATCTGGGACACATGACAATAAACTCTCTTGAATCTTGAATCCTTAATTGTCTAAGGAATTAGAGGCAATGATGGGCTTTCTTTATGATTGTATGAATGGCTGGATCAAGGACAGATCTTCAGAGATATGCATGCCCAGGAATTTGAAGCTTTTGATTCTCTCCACCACCATCCTGTTGATGAAGACAGGTTGGTGGATCCTTGTCCTTTCTCTTCCAAAGTCCACCATCAGTTCCTTGGTCTTACCGACATTGAGAGCAACGTTGTTGTTCTGACACCATTTGAACTCCCTCCTATACTCTGACTCATCATCATCTGTAATTCGTCCAACAATGTAATCGGCAAATTTGAAGATGGCTACACAGTCGTAGGTACAGAGTGAGCAGGGGGCTGGGCCTTGGGGTGCTCCTGTGCTGACGGTTATCAAGGAGGAGGTGTTGCTGCTAATTCGTACAGATTGTGGTCTGTAAATGAGGAAGTTGAGGATCCAGCTGCAGAGGGATGCGCAGAGACCCAGTTCCATGAGCGTGGTAACCAGCTTGGAGAGGGTGATGGTGTTGAACGCCGAGCTGTAGTCTATGACCTATAGCCTGACATATATGTTTTTTATTGTTCAAGTGGTCCAGTGCAGAATCAGTTCATCAGAGAAGCTTACAATGCTAGTGCACCCAGAAATATGCAATACCATCCAGCATCAGAAGCATAAAGAACAAAAAATTGATGTTCACATTTGGTAATAACGGCATTCTCACTGGATTATGCAAAAAAAGATTGCTGACTGATTGTAGTAGGTAAATATTTTCCACCAGTCTTATGCCAAGAAATGTGATTTGCCCACACCAAATCAAATAACTGAGTAAAGTGGAAGTATCATATAGAGGATAGCACATCATGTTTTCAACGGAAAGCACAAAGGAAAAAAATCCACAAAATGAATTGGCACCAACAGCAAGTAGAGCATTTTTTTTAAATACTTCAGTCCAGTGTCAGAAGAAATACTGGATCAAACAAATATTATTCAAGTGGGTTGGAAGTGTTCTGCAGAACAATCATCTATTCTGCTTTTGCTTTCCCCACTATAGAGGAAACTGCATTAAGCATAGTTTAGTTTAGTTTAGTTTATAGTCACGTGTACCAGGGTACAATGAAAAGCTTTTTGTTGCGGGTTATTCAGTCAGCGGATTACAATCGAGCCATCCACAGTGTACAGATACAGGATAAAGAGAACAATGTATAGTGCAAGATAAAGTCCAGCAAAGTCCAATTTAAAAATAGTATGAGGTTCTCCAACGAGATAGATGATAGCTCAGGACCGCTCTCAAGTTGTTGATAGGATGGTTGACAGCGAGGAAGAAACTGTCTTGAATCTGGAGGTATGAGTTTTCACACTTACGTACCTCTTGCCTGATGGAAGAGGGGAGAAGGAGTGACCGGGGTGAGATTCTTGATTATGTTGGTGGCCTTGTCGAGGCAGCATGAAGTGTAGATGGAGTCAATGGAAAGGAAGTTGGTTTCCATGATGGGCTGGGCTGCGTCCACAATTCTCTGCAATTTCTTGCAGCCTTGGATGGAGTTGTTCCCAAACCATGCTGTGATGCATCACGATAAAATGTTTCCTACGGCGCATCTGTAGACGTTGGTGAGAGTTGTTGGAGATATGCCAAACTTCCTAAGCCTTCGAAGGAAGTAGAGGCTGGTGTGCTTTCATGGCCATTGCTTCGAGATGGCTAGTCCAGGTTGCTGGTGATATTTTCTCCAAGATACCTGAAGCTTTCAACCATCATTACTTCGGTGCCGACAATGTATACTGGGGTATGTATTCTGAAGACGATCACTATTTCCTTTGTCTTGCTGACATTGAGAGAATGGTTGTTGTCTTGACACCAGGTTGTGAGGATCTCAATCTCTTTTCTGAAATTCTTGAAATATTTGATATCTGGCCCACTGCTGTAGTGTCATTCAAGAATTTGTAAATTGAGTTGGACACCGATGGGTGTATAAGGTGTAGGTTGTACATACAAATGGAAGAGGTGGAACTGTATTGTTGCATCACCTGAAGAGAAGAGATAAAAAAGGGAGGTATTGTATCTCCAGCAATTCATGGGAAAGTCCTATGAAAAGTTGAATGAGTGTTAGTGGTGATGGAAGAGTGAACCATTGTTGTGTAGGAGATGGTTTAATTGGAATGCTTGAAATAAACATTTTATTTTGATTGTAGATCCTTTGCTTGTCATCTTATAACAGCATCCTCTGGTTACCAATCTATTTACTCCTTCAAAGTTTTTTTTATGATTTAGAACACCATCATTAATTCTCCTCTGAATATTCTCCATCCTAAGAGAAACTATAGAGAGTATAATTTCACTTTTATTGCCATCTAGTAACTGCCCTGCCTCCAGGTTACCTTTCCAGCAAATTGTTTCTGCAGCTTTCGTAAGACTTAGTATTGCATTCAAAACTGAACAAGATACGCCAGCCTAACTTTCCTCTAAAACCACAGGAGATATAACCCGTTTTCCTACACCTCCTCATTCACATCCATCCAGGGACCCCAACTGACCTTCCAGGTGAGACAGAGGATCACATTTACCTCCTCTAACCACATCTACTGCATTCAGTGTTCCCGATGTGACCTCCTTTACATCGGCGAGACCATTTTGTTTTTAGTCTGATGAAGGCTCATTACCCCAAACATGAAATATCTATATCTTGCAGAAATGCTGTCTGACCCACTGGGTTACTTCAGCACTTTGTGTTTTACTCCTGCTTAACTGGTGTTTTATATAAAGTTTTAGCAGAACATCTCTAATTTTTAAAAACTAAACATTTAATAAAAATGAGGATTTGGTTTGCTTCTCAACAGCCTTTTCTACATATCCTATCAAATCAATAAATATGTTGCCATACTTCTTCAAGTCTCTCTATATAGCCTCGTCCTCATTAAAATCACACCATTTTGTTTTTTTAATTGGCTATTCCCATGCACCCAACTGAAATATATCACAACATTTCTCTGCATTAAATTTAATAGTAAGATTAAATGAGAACTTACCAGTTTGAAGTTTGATCTTTATTTTATGAGGAGTTACGATGAGGGATTACGTGAAGAGCCCTGCCAGCCTGCATGCGCGTTGATCTTCAAAGCAGCGGTGTGAAGTCACAGATAACAGTTGTTGAACTGATGATAGTAAGATTTGAGAACTAGAACTACCAGCTGTATTTTATGAGGAGGGTTGGGAGTGGAGGGCACGTAATCACTCATCGTAACTCCTCATAAAATAAAGATCAAACTTCAAACTGATAAGTTCTCGTTTAATCTTACTATTTTACTTCGGAGTCACGTGAGTGACTACATAAAGATTTTGAAGCTCTGTGACTTCTTGCCATGGAACGAGTCCATGCGTCACACGCTACATAGTTGACCAAGGAGTAGTGGAAACCAAGTATTCAGGCATGACATAAATTTTGAACATGCTGAAAATATTTTAATGGACAAAATAATAATAGAAACCTCTCTCACCCGAGAGGAGATTACAAAACAGAACTTAAAATAGAGTTTGCGAAATCACTCGATCTGGTTACAGGTTTATTATAAAACGTCTGGAACGTGCGTTCTGAGGACCATCCTGCAGCCGCTAGAATTTGGTCCAACGGGACGTCCAGGACCCTTGCTGCGGACATAGCTGCAGCCCTGGTGGAATGAGATTTTAATATTTCAGTGTCTATACCAGCATCAGCCAGAACATGCTTCAACCACCTGGAGATGGTCTGGGCTGAAACCTTTTTATGCGTTTTTTTGTGACTGATAAATAATGTTAGTTCTGACCCCCTAAGACCCTTGGTGACCTTAATATATTGCTGGAGGTGTGTGACCACACATAATCGGGGGTCCAAGGGGTATACCATAAATTGTAGCTTGAGACCGGAAACACCAGGTCTGCTCTGTTTAATTGGATCATATACAAAAAAATGTTATATCACGACCAGAAGTAATCATCCTATCCAGATGCAGCTTCTGTAATGACTGGACCCGTTGAGCTGATACTAGTGCCACGAGCATCACTACTTTGTAAGTGTGCCAGAGAAGGGACAAGGATGTAGCTGGAGCCCATTGGCGAAGTAGTGTTAGAACCACACCTACATTCCATATTTCGATATATCTGTGCCTGGGAAGGTGTAAGTTAAAAATACCCCTCATGAATCCGAATATTAATGGATGACCCAACAGAGTGTTGACCTGAGCTTGGCAACAAATATGATGACAACGCCCTTCTGGCACAATTCAGAGCACTGTAGCTCAACCTGTCATCAAAATGAAGTTTTGACAGAAATTCCAAAATGTTGGCTATGTACGCTGTCTCATACGTGATATTGGTTTGCAAACAGAACACTTCCCATTTCTTTATGTAGGAGATATGTTGTTTTTTAGTGCTGTCTCTCCAGGCCGTAGTTAGCACATCCACTGTACGGTCAGCTAGTCCAATCCCGAGAAAAGGTCTTCTTAGAATCTGCAAACAAATAAGTTTAGCCAATCATGTAGAGGATGTTCTTCCCCAGTGATGGGTTGGGTTAGCAGATTCCTGCATTTGTGAACCGCCATGAAGGATTCTGTGATCATACCCAGAATGAGTGGATACCATGGCTGAGTGGGCCAGTCAGGGACTATTAGAATGCCTGAGGCTGAGTCTTGCTTAATTTTAAGCTGGCATCGACTGACAAGGCAGAATGGGGGGAAAGCATAGAAAAACATTCATCCCCAATGCAGCGAGAATGCATCTATCGCTACTATCCCTGGGTCTGGTTCCCAAGCAATATAGTTTGGTAATAGATGATTAAGTCTGGATGCAAACAAATCTATATCCGGTGTTGCATACCTAGAGATAATATCATTGAACTCTCTATGATTCAGCATCCATTCTGTGTTGGCATTGAATTTACGTGACCTGGTGTCCGCCATCGTGTTGAAACTACTTAGAAGGTAGATAGCTGAAACCCAAGTATGCCTTGGAATGCACCAGTGCCAAATGAGATTTGACACTTTATCACAGGATACTGACTTGATTTCACCCATGTGATTAATGTATGTCACTGCTGTGGTGTTATCAATCTGTAATTGAACATGCAAATTATGCATATTCCCACAATAAGCCCTTAGTCCATAGAGGGCTGCCAGTAATTCTAAATAATTAACACCATATAATTGCAGAAATGACCGATCATGCATGTTCCATCTGCCTCCGCAGCTAGAGATGGTGTCAGTAGCGCCCCATCCCAAAGCACGGCATCAGTTTGTAAAGTTAGTGAAGGATTGTCAACCGAAATGTTGTTAGAGCTATGCCAAATATTGTACTTTCACCATTTTAATTCAGTAATGGCTTCAGCCGGTAAATGCATAGACCTAAACTTTGTGGCTGGGAAAGCCGCCACCAATTTGCCAATGAAACTGGCCACTTGTCGAATAGGAGGCTGTTGCAGACTTCCAATAACTCAATTTTTTTTGCGACAAGGCAGAGTTACAGATATGTATACAGATTTAATAGTGAATCCTAAATAATCCATAACTCGGGATGGTGTCAATTTAGATTTAACTGGATGGATGAGAAACCCCAATCGCTCTAACAAGAGCTTGGTGGCTGAGACTGCCGAAATAGCCAATTCTGAGTTTTGCATATGATAAGGATATCATCCAAGTATGCCAGTACTATATGTTTTTGAGCTCGTAATAGCACAAGTACCAGTTTCAATAATTTGGTGAATAATCTGGGAGCTGAAGTTAACCCATTAGGCAATGCTTTAAACTGCCATGGTTGCCCCATCCAGTTGAATTTCTGGTGATCTTTATGAATAGGCACCAAATAACATTTGAGATCGATGCATGCCATGTAACACCCTTTGGAAATTAATTGTTTGGCAGTAACAACATTTTCCATTTTGAAGTATCTGTACCGCACAAAGGTGTTGAGTTTGGTCAATTCGAGGATAATTCTACATCCCCCATCTTTCTTTTGTCAATTACCCTTTTTAAATATAATGACTGACTTTCAGCTTGTACATCCAAACTTTCTTGTTGTGAACGAACAAAGGTTCGGTTTGGAGTATGCTGCATGGGTGGAAGAGAATCTGAAACTCAATTTGGAATCAATCTATATTGTGCAGTATAAACAATTTTTTTTTAATTTTTTAAAAAATTTTTTGTTAGAAGTAAGTACAATAGTGTGGTACTTGAGTACCTAATACATACATACAAATTTCCATTATTGTACAACTTCGTACTTTTGATATAATAATAAAAGAACAGTGAGAGAAAAAAGAAATAAAGAGTGTCGGAATAGATAGTCAAGCGAGTAGAAACAGAAAGCAAAAGAAATAAAGGGCAGAGATGAGAAGTTAAAAGATTGAAAGAAAAGGAGAAAGTAAAGAAAATAAAGATGAGGAGAGATCTACCTATCTCGTATTTTTGCCCATCCGTCACCCAGTTCTAAACCATTTAATTTCTAAGGTTATGTTATGTTGCACCATATGCTTGTAAAAAGTTGATAAAAGGAGACCAAATCTTTAAGAATAGGTCTACTTTGCCTAGTAGGAGGAATCTCATTTCTTCAAGATGTAGCGTTTCAGACATGCTTGAAATCCACATTTTGAATGTTGGCATGGGTGCGTTTTTCCAAAATTTGAGTATAAGTTTTTTTGCTGTTATTAGACCGTAATTAAGAAAAGCTTCTTGGAATATAGTTAGTTTACTTCCCTTTTCCATTGATCCAAAGATAATCAGTTCTGTATTGGGGTTCAATTTTGTGTTAAATAGTTTTGTAAAAATTCCAAAAATTTCATTCCAAAATTTATACAGTTTTGTACAAGAGACAAAGGAATGTGCTATAGTGGCATTTTGAGTTAGACATTTGTCGCAGATGGGGAAACATTTGAAAATATTTTATTCAGTCTAGTTTTCGAATAATATAATCTATGTAAAATTTTTAAATTGAATTAGGTTATGTCTTACATTCATTGAACATTTGTTTACATATAATAAATTTTTATCCCATCTATCGTTCGGAATTTTTATCAATAACTCTTGTTCCCTGTCCCTTCTAATTGCCTCTGTCATTGGTGTTTCTATATTTAGAATTATATTATATAAGTAAGATATTAAATTGCTTGATTCTGCCTTTCTATTCATTCCTTCCTCCAATAAATCTTGGGTTAAAGTTTGATATCCTTGTATATATTTTTTCAAATAATCTTGAATTTGAAGATATTTGAAATATTGATTACTTTTCAAATTATATTTTAGTTGTAATTGTTGGAATGATAAAAGTTTTCCCATTTCATGCATATCTCCCATCGTTTTAATTCCTATTCTTTCCCAATGGATAAACGTTTTATCAATAATGGATGGTTTGAATGAGGGATTATTAGCCATTGGAGAAAGAAGCGATAATTTTCTTAATTTTAAAGTTAGTTTTATTTGTTTCCAAATTCGTATTATACTATGAATAATTGGATTCTTCTTATATATTATATTGTTCAGTTTTATCGGGGAAAGAAGGATCGCTCCTATATTATAAGGGGAACAATCCTCTTTCTCCATTCTTATCCAATCTACCTGTTGGGCAGAACTGTCCAATCAGTAGATTATATTTTTAATATTCACTGCCCAATAATAATACAATAAGTTAGGGAGTGTCAGTCCCCCTGATTCTTTAGATTTACACAAGTGTTTTTTTTAAAATTCTGTATGATTTATAATCCCATATGAAGTTTATAATATCAGAATCTATTTTTTTTTTAATTTTTAGGTAAGTATATTGGTATTGATTGAAATAGGTACAATATTTGTGGTAAGAAGATCATTTTTATCGCATTTATTCTGCCTATTAAAGACATCGGCAGTGTTTTCCAAAATTTAATCAACCCATTTAATTTAGTTAATAAAGGCATATAGTTTGTGTTGAGTAATGATTTTCAGTTCCTAGTAATTTGGATGCCCAAATACTTAAATTTTTCTGTTGCAATTCTAAAAGGGGATTTCATGTCGGCTCTTGAGGTTTTATCGTCATAATTTCGCTTTTGTTCCAATTTATTCTATATCCTGAAAAAGAACCAAATTCCTCTATTAAATTTAGTATATTTGGTATGCTAATTTGCGAATTTGTAATATATAATAATGTCGTCTGCATATAATGAAAGTTTATTATTTGAGTGTTTGGTATTATATCCATGAATATTCGGATGACTTCTTATACTTTCAGCTAAAGGCTCTGTCACTAGTGCAAATAGCAGGGGCGGAATGATGAACGTCTGTCTACTGGTGGAGATCTGAGGAGCCCCACCGCCTTTGACTCGTTGTCCAAATCTTTAACTTGTTTGGACAAGTCCTCACCAAATAAATAATTTGGTGGATTTACATAATCCCGCAAATTTTGGATTGAGTACTGGATGAATGGCATTCTTCCGAAAGCAATTTATCTGAAAATGGGCATTGCACATCAGAGCCAATGCGTCCTGTTGAACCTCCGACAGGGAGCTTGAAAAATTATCTTCTTACCACAAAAATTGTACCTATTTCAATGTACCGACCTGGCGAAGGCAGTGACTCCAGAAGCTAGCAGGCTCAGGATTCTTTGGAGTTTGACCTCCTGAGTCTTGATGCCTCCTCCCATGTAACTCCAAATGGAGCTATTGATGGTCGGGACTCGGAGCGGGGCACAGTTGCTAGGTGTCTGATATTTCATAGCCGTTTCCAGCATTACCTGCTCCTGTAGCTGGTGAGAGGTCAGGTAATTGATACTGGCCGCCAATTCTGCGTTCAACGGCTCACCGACTTGCGATGGCATCGCAAATTTGGACACCATGGCGGGCACTTCTGCTTCATGTAGGCCTTGTGTCATGGAACATTCCGACATGCCACTGAAGTGTGAGTCAAGCCACGGCTGATGACCTACACTCCCTTCCTCAGTCAGGGAGATAAAACGCAGCCCTGCACCAAGCGCTGCCATGGGTCCCTGAAGCCCGTGCTGATATGACTTCTGTTCATGGAGTATATCATGCTGGGTGTAATTCGGGAAATACGTCTGAAGACGTTCCCTGTTGGAGGCGAGCCCACCCGGCCGGACTCGTCCGAATCAACTGGCCTTTTGGCTTTCCGCTTGGCCTTCCCGACTCTCGCGGTAACCAAGGTACCTTCTTCAGGTACTGGGTCTAAAGTTGCTGGCTGTACTGCCAGCGACCAAGATGGTGTGACCAACGGCTGCCCGCTAACCGCACTCCCGCGGTCTTCAGTAGCGGTTTTCCCCGCAGCTCACCTGGACTTCACCATAGTCTTGTCCATTGTAGTTTGTTTCTCAAGCTAAAACACAGAAATGAAAAAAACGACTGCTGATAAAGTTCGAAAACTTACCTGGAGGTCTTTTAAACTTACCGCTGGAGGAGCAACGCGCCTACAAGCCAGTCGCGGCGCCATGCGTTAGGCGTAATGACGCGCATGTGGGCTGGCGGGCTATTCACGTAGTCACTCACGTGACTCCGAAGTAAAATCCATCAGATGTCTGTCTTCCTGAAGTTCATTATTACATTTGTCAGTTGTATATAGTCTGTAAAAATTTGAAATTATAATTTATATACCCAGCTCCAGTTTATGAACATCAAAGTTTGACAGAACTTCGTAGTGCAGAAGGAAACTATTGGGCCCTCATGCCTGCATTGACAAGTTAAATACTTAATCACATGTTCTTTCTTGAAGTACTTTCTCATGCTCTTTTTAAAGTTATTTATGTAATCAGTTTTCATCATCTTTTCAGATGTTGTGCTCTGATTTGCAACTCTCAGTAAAAAGAAATTCTATTTATGACTTTGAATCAATAATCTCTAGTTAACGATACTACAGATCAAATATTTTTCTTTATCTCCTCTATCAATATTACTCGCCATTTACAAAACCATTCCAAACCATTGGGAGTAAATCCTATCCCAAAGAATCCTCTCCAATAGCTTCTCTGCTACTAATGTGAGGCTCACCTGCCTATAATTCCCTGGATTCTTCCTCCATCTGTGGCCTTTATCCTTTAGTCTTATAGACATGTTCGGTCTAGTGGATTTCCTGTCCCCAAAGCAACTAAATCCTTTGAATTAAACTGACCTGGTCCAATGAGATAGCAAAGTACCAATTCTTTTCTCCTATCTCCTAAGATGAGTTATCCTGATCTCCTCATCCATAAAGACTGTTTTCTCTTTGTCCATCGATAATGTACACATGATAAAAATTAAAAAAAAAGGACATCTTCTAAAAATACATGGTCTTTTTAAACATAATGAACAGGACAACAGAATCTTATCAAATCTTACAAAAAAAGCTATTTTGCCAGTGAATCTGCACTTCAGGTGATGTTGCTCGAGAATGAAATGTTAGTAAGAACAATGGGATAACTCTCTATTCTTCTTGAAATAGTACCAAAAGATCCTTATTTATTTTATTTAGAGATCCCACTTTCCCATCCACTCACTACACACTTAGGGCAATTTACATCAGCCAATTAGCCAACAAACCCACCGTCTTTTGGATGTGAGGGGGAAAACCATGCAGACACATGGAGAACGGGCAGCACCCGAGGTCAGAATCAAACATCGGTCTCGGCGCTATGAGGCAGCAGCTCTACCAGTTGTGTTACTGTGCCACTTTTAATGTCCACCATAATTACTCGCTTAACAAAATTTTGTTTATTATGTATTTTACAGACTTAAATGAATGTGTCAGTGGAGAAGCTGTCTGTCATGGAACTGCACTGTGTGAAAATACTTATGGTGGCTTCAAGTGCATTTGTAATGGAAGCGCTCAATTGGAATCCCAAACATGTTACAGTAGGATCTTAATTTATTCAAATATAATGATATATAAAAAACAATTGCAAGGGAGAGATGAAAAATCATCCTGTTAACTGGAGAACAATTACTTGCACTTTATTTGAACTAATCAACAAACACAATTAAAAGTTGGACCACCTTGAACCAGAGAGGTTCTTTAATATCTAAATGGGATAATAAAGGCAACAAAATAAATCAGTCTGAGGAAGGGTCCCAACCTGAAACATCACCTACTCATGTCTCCAGGGACACTTCCTGACCCACTGAGTTACTCCAGGACTTTGTGCCATTCATTATTCCTGACGATTCCTTGAACTGTGAACACAAAATGCTGGAGCAACTCGGCAGGTCAGGCAGCATCTCCGGAGAGAAGGAATGGGTGACGTTTCAGGTTGAGATCCGTAGATGCTGCCTGACCCGCAGAGTTGCTCCAGTATTTTGTGTCTACCTTCGATTTGAAGGAGCATCTGCAGTTTTTTCCTACACTCCTTGAACTGTGCCAGGCTCATTTAAAAATCAACTGCACTGCATTGATGGGATTCAAAGTCTTATATTTCCATCAACAGTCCAGGCCTCTGAATACTTATCCAGTAGCTTAACTTTCATGCCACTGCACCCTGTAGCTTTTCAGGGTCAGCTGTAGGCTACTGAATGTGTCCAGCCATCCACCATCCTTGAACCAAGAGAGAAAGGCATATAGAAGACATGAATGACCTACTGTATAAGCGCAAGGTGATTTAGCTAATTATTTTGTGATTTCTGATTTCATTTTATCTATAACTATAGCTCAGAAAGTTGGTTAGATCATATATTAATCATTTGTGACCAGATAATGCTAATAATAGAGTTGGTCAATAGGAAAGGGAGAGGTTGTAGGCAACTGCTGTAGTGTGGAGAATGTTTGCATTCTTTGCTTCATACAATGTTCCCAGCCTGAATCAGCTGTGAAAATGTTTGACATTCACAATGTCAACTACTGATTCACTTTCAAAAACTAACAATTAATTGCATTATTAACCAATTATTTGATATTATTTAAATATTTTAAATACAAGAGTGGCGGAAATCATTGGTGGCAATTCCATATTTTATGATTATAACAATTTGCCAACATTAGTACCATGTGTGATTAATATAAATTATCAGAGATGATCGCAGGTCATATTTACAGAACTGGCAGCAAGTTTGTTACATCAGGAATGATGACAACAAAAGCTGATCTGGTTTTTTGCAGCATGATAGCACAATTTACATGCCACTGATCAACTTTGTCACATAGCATGAATCATGTTAAGAATGTCCAAAATTCTAGCAACAAATTCATATGATTATACGATATAGTCGGAGAATTAAACCCCTGTCTCACGGTGCAAGGTGACCCACGAGTGACCCAGAGTTGTCACTCGCAGTAATCACGTACACTAAACGTAGCGGGAACGTCGGAACTTAGCGACTCGTGGTGCTAACGGCAGGTACCCGTGAAACCTGGTAACTCGTGAAAAAAATCAAACATGTTTGATTTTTTCCACGAGTCAAATTTACAGTTCAAGTTAAAAATTGAAACATTTTAAACTTGTTTATAACGTGGTGGCCCGTGCGTTTACCTTAAGTGATTTGTGAGTCTACCGTGGGAACTCTTTTAACACAGCGGGCAGGCAGCATCTCTGGAGAGAAGGAATGGGTGACGGGATGACATTTCGAAATTTCTCCAGCCCCATGTGTTCACTTTTTTCAACTAGCATCTGCCCTTTCTTGTGTATGACATTATTTGTATCTACAGTGCCTTGTGCCTTGGCAATTCATGATTCACACACACACAATGCTGGGGTAACTCACACACACACACACACACACACACACACACACAATGCTGGGGTAACACACACACACACACACACACACACACACACACACACACACACACACACACACACACACACACACACACACACACAATGCTGGAGTAACACACACACACACGAACAATGCTGGAGTAACTCTCGCGCACACACAAATCTGGAGTAACTCAGCGGGACAGGCAGCATCTCCGGAGAGAAGGAATGATGATGTCTCGGGTCGAGACCCTTCCTTAGATCACTACCCAGAGATGCCGCCTGTCCCGCTGAGTTGCTCCAGCATTTCGTCTATCTTTGAACCAGCATCTGGACTTCCTTCCCACATAATAACCAATGAGATTCCCCACTAAACTTCCGTGTCCTCATTGTTCCCCTCTCTGTCTTCCCCAGACCTGTGTATATGTATATGTGTATGTGTGTATGTGTATATGTATGTGTATATATATTTTGAGTGGTTCCTGGGGTGCCCACTGATATATATATATATATATATATATATATATATATATATATATATATATATATAAAAGTATTCATACCCCTTGAACTTTTTCACATTTTGTCACGTTACAAACAAAAACGTAAATGTATTTTATTGGGATTTTATATGATAGACCAACACAAAGTGGCGCATAATTGTGAAGTGGAAGGAAAATGATACATGGTTTACTAATTTGTTTACAAAAAAAAACTGAAAAGTGTGGCGTGCAAAAGTATTCAGCCCCCTTTACTCTGATACCCCTAAAAAAATCCAGTGCAACCAATTGCCTTCAGAAGTCACATAGTTAGTAAATAGAGTCCACTAGTGTGTAATCTAATCTCAGTATAAATACAGCTGTTCTGTGAAGCCCTCAGAGGTTTGTTAGAGAACATTAGCGAACAAACAATGTTTTTGGGCATCATGAAGCCCAATGAACACACCAGACAGGTCAGGGATAAAGTTGTG
>CM069138.1:57776848-57826848 GCA_035221665.1 Okamejei kenojei
GTAAAGTCTATCTCTCCCTCATCACTCACCCCTCTCCCCCGCCCCCGCCAACTGCAGCAATGGCGGTCCTGTCTACCCGTCCCCCCAGGTCCGTCTTCTCTGCCGCTGCGGTAACTCACCCTCAAAGGCTTCTCGGAGGAGATCTTCTCCACCAACTCATCAAAACTCATGGTGCCCACCGTGACGAACACCGACTCCACCCCCCACCCCTGCGGCGGCAGCGAGCAGGCAGACGGGTGGTCAAAGTGGGGACGGGCCGAGCCGCAGCAGCGAGTGGTCGGGGACGGTGAGGAGAGTGGGGGAGGAGGGGGAATAGAGGGAGAGGAGGGCAGTGGGGGAGGTCAGGAGGGATAGTGACGGAGGTGAGGAGTTGGGGATAGACGGATAGGGAGGGGAGAGGAGTTATGGAGGGAGGGAGGAGTGACTGAGGGTAGGGGAGAGGGATGGAGATGTGAGGGAGCGATTGGGGGAGGGGAGGAGGAGAGGGGAAAGAAGAGGAAGGGTGAAGAGGAGGGGTAGAGTGCTGGGGGATGAGGGGAAATGGGCCGTGCCTGCGCAGTTGGGGGCTATGGGTGAGTGGTGCAATATTACGTGAGTGGTGGAATATTGCGTTGGGGGACCAGGCCTCTCGTGTGACAGAGACCCAACGGTTCCCACTTAGTCTAGTTAAAAACAGGTTAGACATACAGTAGGTCCATTTATGAAGAGGAAGAGTTCTGAGGGAGAGAGATCATCTTTCGAAATAATTTAGTGTACTTTAAGTTATTTAATTGTGTTGAAGTGATTTCCAGCACTCTTGTACTTTAAATATTTAAGTAATATCAAAGAGTTGGTTCATTTATTCATAACTGTTTTTGAATGTGAATGTCAGTCGTTGACATTTTGAATGTCATTTTCACAGCTGAATAGGCATGATAGTCTGTCAGAGCATTGCAAGGGGTAGGATTATTCAGACTTCACCTTATAACGCTGGAAGTTCATTGTGGGCAGATTGGGTCAGCTTTGAAGATCACCTGAAAATAACCATGGACTTCACTTGTGGAGAAATGGGTAACGTGAATGATTCCCTGCCCCCTGGAAATTCCAGGATAGATAGATCTCTACATTGTTAGATGTTAAAGAAATCAATGGATGTAAGAAAGTGACATTGAGGTAAAAGATCAGCCTTGCACTTGGTGAATGTGGAAGCAGGCAAGTGGGGCTGAATGTAGGTTCAAGAATATGCAGATGCTATTTTACACAAAAGGACAAAAACTGCTTGAGTATCTCAGTGGGTCAGGCAGCATCTCTGGAGAACATGGATAGGTGACGTTTCGGGTCGGGACCGTTCTTCAGGTTGATTGGAAAGGGGGAGAAAGAAAGCTGGGAGAAAGGAGATGCAGGACAAAGTGTAGCAGGTAATAGGTGGACACAGGCAAAGGGGAGTTTTGATAGGCCAATCCAACAAAGGCCAAAGATTAAAGCAGAAGGTGTGAGAGGAATGAATAGTTACAACTTGTGAAGCAGAGGAAGGAATGTAGGAGGAGGGAAAGTGGGAAGGGAGGAATAGGTTCCAATCTAGGTGGGGCAGAGCAGATGATGAGGAGGGGAGGGGACTGTGGGGAAGAAGGGGGGTGGGAGGGGGCTGTTGGGAAGAAAAGGGAGAGGGGTGGGGGAAGGGTTTTTCTAAGAGGTCACCTAAAATAGGAGAATTCACTGTTCTTACTGTTGGGATGTAAACTATGCAAGCAGAATATGAGGTGCTGTTCCTCCAGTTTAAGTGTGGTCTCATTCTGTCAATGGAGGAGGCCCAGGGCAGTGAGGTCAGTGTGGGAATGGGAAGGGGTGAAATAGTTAGCAACAGAGATCAAGTAGGATTGGCGGACCAAGTGCAAATGTTCAGCATAGGTTCTTACCCAAACCACACCCCCTTCCCCCCGGTACTTTCCCCTGCAACCACAGGAGTTGTAACTCCTGTCTCTATATTTCTCCCCTCGTCTCCCATCCAGGGACCCCAGCTGTCCTTCCAGGTGAGGCAGAGGTTAATGTGCACCTCCTCTAATGTCAGAAGAGGTTAATTAGTTAATCCAGGCAACGTCCTGATTGATAGCTGTATCAGCTATAATGAGAGATTGAAAAAACGTTGTTTTCTTTTATGGTTGGAGTCCTTTTTACTGGGTGGAAATATCAATTACTGGATGGCACAGATTTTAAGGCAAATTGAGAAATATTTAAAACAGATTTGCAAGTTTTTTTAACATTAAGAATGGAGGTGCTTGAAAGATGCTGTCAGGGGGGGATGGTAGAAGCAGATATGATATCCCCATTTAAGAGGCCCTTTAGACAGATCAGGACTGGAATAGAGGGATGCAGACCATGTACGCCGCCGGAAGTGGCGGCGATGCCTGGCAGCTGCGGCTCACCTGCAGTCCGTCTGTTTTTTCTTTTCTTTTTGTCTTCTTGTGTTTGTTTTAGTTTGAATTTTGGTTTATTAGGCTGTGTGTGTGTGTGTGTGTGTGTGTGTGTGTGTGTGTGTGTGTGTGTGTGTGTGTGTGTGGTGTGTGTGTGTGTGTGTGTGTGTGTGTGTGTGTGTGTGTGGGGGGGGGGGGGGCGGAGGGACGGTGGCAGAAACAGGGTTTTAGTCTCTCCCTTCGGAGGGAAGCGACTTTTCTTGTCGTGTCCCCCGTCACCGTCTCCGTCTGTGCTGAGGCCTAATGGCGGAGCTGGCGGCCTCAGAGCTATGGCGGCGTTCTAACTTCCAGCGGCGGCGGCGGCCCGGCTTCAGAGCTGCGGTGCTCCAGCAGCGACCCAGCTTCAGAGCTGTGGTGCTCCAGAGGCGGCCCGGGTTCAGAGCTGCGGTGCTCCAGCGACGTTCCGGCGATGGCCCGGCTTCAGAGCTGTGGTGCTCCAGCGGCGACCCAGCTTCAGAGCTGTGGTGCTCCAGCGGCGGCCCGGCTTCAGAGCTGCGGTGCTCCAGTGGTGACCCGGCTTCAGAGCTGCGGTGCTCCAGCGACGTTCCAGCGGTGACCTGGCTTCAGAGCTGCGGTGCTCCAGCGGCGTTCCAGCGGCGACCCTGCTTCAGAGCTGTGGCGGTGTTCCAGCATTCCGGCGATGGCGGTGGAGGCTCGGCCGCGGGCCTAATGGACGATAACATCGGAGGCCTGGATCGCCTCAGCGCAGAGGGAGGAAAGAAGACAAAGACTTTATGACTTTTGCCTTCCACCACAGTGAGGAGGTGCCTGGTTAACTCACTGTGGTGGATGTTAAATATGTGTTTATTATGTGTTTTGTTTTTTATTATATGTTATGACTGCAAGGTAACGAAATTTCGTTCAGACCGAAAGGTCTGAATGACAATAAAGGACACTTTACTTTATTTTTTTACTTTACAAGCAGATAGGAATAGTGTAGATTGGCTTCATGGTCAGTGCACACCTGGCTGGCCAAAGGACCTGTTCCTATACTGTACTGTTCTATGCTCTATGCTCATGTTCCAGTTCAAAATGATTATGAAGTACTCATTCTATTTCCTTGCCTAGCTGTTCACGGTGCTGCAAATTAACTTGTTCTCAGGTGGTAGAATCAATAATTGTCCATACCTAGCTGTTCTTTATAAGGTGGTGCTGCCAGTGATACAATCAAATGACTTGCTTGGTTACCTCAGAGGGAGACCACACTGGGGTGGATTGCAGTCAAAATATAGTCAAAGGCCATTAGTGAGGCAATTTGGCTATTACAAGAATCCATTGGCTTCATGGTCACTTTTACCAGTATCAAGAATGTTAAAGACAATATTTTATGATTTAACTCATGTTATGTGGATTGCTAAATGACTAAACTAGCCATGGTGCTATGATATTATAAAATAGCTTTTAATATATCTTGAAAATTGGTCAGTATATGGGAGTAGTAAATTATATATTAACCGCTGCACATATATTAACATTGTAACAACAAGGCTATTGATAGTAAAATATTTTCCAATATGATTCCCAAAAATGTTAATTGATAAAGTAATTTTAATAAATGTAATTTTCACTTCTCTTTTATGCAGAATCAGACAATGTAACAGCTACCGCTGGTTCAAAATACATCAACTATAACAGATTGGTAATAGGCCTGGTTTTGGGACTAGGAATCCCACTACTCCTACTTCTGCTTGCTTTATTAGTTTTCTGTTGTTGCATTAGAAGGAGAGTAAAAGCGGAGTAAGTATATCATGACCTGGAAATTCATTCTCATAACTCCAAAGAGAAAGATTGCAGTGCAGCTAAAAATTGGCTCTGAAGTTTGCATACATTTCCAGCTGTCTATGCATCCACTGTGAAATATGACTTCTGAGATTTCAGCAATATTCTAATTTATCCTACCCCCTTTTTTTTCAGTGTAAACATCCCCCAAAAATATAATTAGTACTTCAACAGAAATTCACGGATGTCATCATAGAACAACCAGATTCATTCAACTGAATCTTGTTTTTTAAAGTGCCTGCAGTTTTTGTCCTCACTGATATTTGTGACCCTCAAATACACTTCATATTCTTCATTATCTTCTTTGCCTGTGGAGATCAAGGTCACAGTTATTCTCAGTGTTCCCACCTCAAGATCATTGCAGGTTTCCACTGCTGAACTCTGCTCCACTTTACAGTTTGTTGTTTCATTGGGAACATCATCTTAATTTAATCTAGAAGAGAAGATTACACCTACCCCTCCTCTAGACTAAAGAGTAGACAGAATAGGAAACTTCTTTGGTGTTTAAATATGGAGTAAAGAACTAGCAAATATGTAAAGGATAAGAGATAGTAACTCTTTTCTAAATGCAGATATACATTGAACAAGTTCATGTTCTTCCTGAGACCTCCCTGGCAATCTCTAGCTGGAGCACCTGGAACTGTAGATAGACATAAAGTGCTAGAGTAACAGTGGGTCAGGCAGCATCTCTGGAGAAAATGAATAGGTGACGTTTCGGGTGGGAACCATTCTTCACCTATTCACGTCACCTGACCCAGTCAGTTAATCCAGCATTTTGTGTCTATTTTTGGTATAAACCAGCATCACCGGTTCCTTCCTACATT
Organism: Okamejei kenojei; assembly: GCA_035221665.1. NCBI lineage: Eukaryota > Metazoa > Chordata > Chondrichthyes > Rajiformes > Rajidae > Okamejei > Okamejei kenojei. The sequence continues at coordinate 57,781,902 of CM069138.1, forward strand.
ACTGGAACTGTAACCTTGCTAGCAATACTCCTCATCAGCTTGAACTGTGAGATAAACAATACTCATATCTCTGAAACCACCACATTTAAGATGGATCCAGGATTAATTATCAAATGAAAGCAATTTGGAATTCATAGCATTAACACAGTTGTGAAATTATAGTTCTTAAACAGCGAAAAATATAATAATCCAGTATATGTCATGTGGTACTTGAATTATGCACAGTTCTCAATAGCATTTATACTGTAGGTGCAAATTCTCAAATGAAAACTTGAAAGGAAATGTATTGTTAACAGAGTGAAAATAAGGTATGTGAGGTATGGGGAAAAAAAGGGGAAAAGTGTTTGGATTAGGGTATCAAAGGCACGATCAAAAAAGAGAATTTAGAGGATGCTTTTGAATGGATTGATGAAACCTGTTATCCAGAGGCAAATTTAGACCATCAAATAGAACATTTAAAAATAGTTAAACAACATTTGGAATTTTGAGGTGCAAAGGTAGAGTTTGATGCGCCAGTGGCCTTAAGAAGAAGGTCCTGTTCTTGAGGAACTGTCATTAAAATACAGCAAGTACATGATAAAGTTGAGAGGAGAAATCTTTATCAATGATGCAACGACTGTGCCGTATTATAGTACCAGAGAATCAAGATAGGGTAGATTCTGAAAATGGACGCTAGAAGGGAGACAACGGGGAAGAAATTACTCAGATTTCCAAAGCAAATATATTCCCTACTGTACAATTATCAAAATCATTTCACAATGCTCAATTATCAAATATATGTAATAATATGCAATTTGTGAAAGAAATGATCGGCAATGCCTAATTCTCAGATATCAGCAACATGGAATATCAAGTAAATACAATTATACATAAATCTCACATATTACGACCACAAAGTTTCCAAGATTAAGTCATGTGTAATTCTCAGACAAAAACCTACAATGCAACGATGTCTAATTCTCAAGTGCATTCATTAATGTAGCAACACATTAGTATAACGGTTCACTTACTGGACTAATAGTCCGATTTTTGGATAATTAATTCAGAGATATGGGTTTGAAATCCACCGAAGCAATGTGAGGTTTAAATTCAAGCAATAAATTAACTCTGGAAGTGAAAATAAAACTAGTTGGAATAACCAAGAGAGAGTAGGTTTTGAGAAGTGGACAACAGAAGGGAGATAACGGAGAATGAAAAGGCCATTGATATTGAAGTATATGCAATACCTCTGATTACCAAAGGAAATACATTCAGCACTGTGCAATTATAGAACTATTTAAAATACGCAATATCTGAAATATAATGTAAATTATAAAACATTTCATATTATTTCATAGTCATAGAATCATCCAGCACGGAAACAGGCCCTTCGGCCCAACTCATCAGAGCCGACCAAGATGTACTGTCTAAGCTATCCTTTTTCCCATGTTTGGCCCATATCCCCCTAAACTTTCCTATGCATTTACATATCCAAGTGTCTTTTAATGTTTCAAGATTACCAATAAAATCCCATCTGGTTCACTGATAAACATGTGAAGAAAATCTGCTATCCTTACATGGTTTGGTCTAAATATGACCAGGCCCACCAGCGTGGTTGATTCTTAACTATCTCCTCAGTTCATGGACAAGTTGGGAAAGTCAATGAACACCAGCATTACCAGTGACATCCATATCCTTGGAATAAAACCTTCTTTTCTCAAACATAATCAGCAATGTGTAATTCTCAGAAATAAATCAAGTAGTGAGCAATATTCATATTTTAAAATACTTCAGTTCTCATACGAATTTAATGAAGCAAAATTTGCAAACATCACAAAAGTATCGATTATGTTCAATAGCCAGTAGGTTCTAAAGGCATGTGATAATGTCATTCTATAATTCATTTTATATGATCTGCTATTTTATCTAATTGTAAAAGTAATGTTTTCCATTTTCCATTGTGTTTACAGCATCGCTTCAACAGCAAATGGGTGTGTACATCAAGGGAAACCTTTACAGCCTGATTATCATGTTAAAACTCCTGTTTATAATGTACATCATCTACCTTCATATATATAAGATACAGCATGCAGATACACCTGAAGAAACTTGAATATGTTCTATGGAAATAAATAATAAAGATTATATAATAATGAAAATATTTAGGTGTTATATGTAACCTTTTCTTGTATATGTTTACAATATGGGACAGAGTACTTATCAACTGAAACATTTAAATAAAGCAATTACTTCCAACCTGAGTGTGTTATGGACCTTCTGAAAATATTAAATGATTCTTGTGAACATCCATTCAATCTGAGATTAGTCTCAGTAGCCATTACAACATAGAATTTCACAGATGGCTTTTACCTGCATCTACATTCAAGCTGCCCTTTCAAATATACTAGATGTCATTCCTCTGGGATCCTATTTCCTTTTTCATTTTTAGATAAACTGTACTGCAGTAAATTCATAGAATATTTTGCAAATATTTCCATGTTTTGTTTACCAGCCTAATTCTATCAGAAATATAATTTCCTTGATTTGCATTGTATTTGTTATCAAATTAAGATAATGTTCTATCGAGCCAATCTAGTTTAATTGTTTAAGTTTCCAGTCATCAATAATTCACAAAAGTTTAGGTTTAGCAGAACCTTTTAACTTACTGTGAAAGCTTGGGCAATTAAGTAATGTGCAATCCAATAGCTATATTAAAAAAAAGATTTTTCTATCTGCCTCAATATCTGCATGCCATCTGACTAATGTCATCATTCTTCCTCCAAGTTTACAGACAGATTTTGTAACTTTCTAATTCTAATGTAACTTACTAATGTTTTATAACTTACTAATGTTTATCTATTATTGTTTAATTTTGTGAAAATTTGAAGGTATGTCCATTTCACAACCTCCATTTAAATTATCTCCAATATAAGTAACAAAGTGTTATTTTAGACTTGATTTTGTTTGTCTTTTCTTGTCCCAATTGCTCCCGTTCTGATGTTACGTGTGCTTTGACATTGCACAATCCTGGTAAAGCATAATAAACTGTTAATGCACAGTGGGTCAATAAACGTTTTATTCAAGAGCAAACTTTACTCACGCATAAAATCCACCGCATTATATACCAACGAATGGTCCATACATGAAGTAAGTACCATTCTTGAGTTTCACACAGGGGAATACACAACTGAAATTGGGTAAGACCAAGTCCTAGGGTTGGGGTCATGGATGGGAGAACTGGTAGAGGGATGAATGGGAGTAGGTCAGAATTGGTGCAGAGTTTGAGGGCTAAGCCGGTAAAAGGAACAGGCCAGAAATTTGTAAAGTGACTCAGGCTGGTGAAATGTTGAGAGGGGGGAGGCATAAATAATTTGTATATTGCCATAGAATTTGAATACATGATAGTTACTCCCAGCAAAGTTGATGTTGCAAAATCTTTGCGACAAAAATCTCTTAATGGGAAATTGGGAAAGCTGTTGAACAGGCCAGTAAGTAAAAAAATATTTTTAATCACACATTCTGGCCTTACAAACAATGTTTCATGCATTATAATTGCTGGGTTCATTATATCCTAATGGCAGGATAGATACGCCACAGGTGGTGGTGAAACAGAAAGGAGGAACTAACCTTGAAGGTCCTCTACGGTGGTCCACACCCCATGAAGTCACATTGCACGAGGCAAAAGACAGGCACGAAACTCCTGATACTACGTACAGCCCTTCCCCAACTGATAGATCAGTCTACCTCAAACTTGAACAATATTTGGAAGAAGCAGTGAAAGTAGTACAGAATTTTACTTCGGAGTCACGTGAGTGACTACATGAAGAACCCCGTACAGCCGTTCGTGCGCCATTACGTCAGACGCTCGTGCAGACGACTGTGGAGCAGCGCTGCTCCTCCAACGGTGAGTCTAAAAAAGTTTCAGGTAAGTGCTATTTCTTACCTGCTCTAGGTTTCCTTCAGGAACCTCCGGGGTTCTTGCGGGATGGTTGCGAGGACGACGAGTGAACCAGCCTAGGGCTTTGGGGGGAAAACCCTGGCCCGACCGCGGGAGCGGGGAGCTGGCGAATGTCGGGTTTGCGATCGGAGTCACTGATAACGCAGTCAGTGACTCCACATGCTGGGTTCCCGGGGAGGGGATACCCGAGAATAGTGCGGTTCCAGACCGCAGTAGTCCCTAGGGGATGGGCTTAACGGACCTGAACGGTCAGCCTGAGTTCCCGGTGGTGGAGAAACTTAACTGTAGGCGGTTCCCAGACCGCAGTAGTCCCTAGGGGATGGGGCTTAACGGGCCTGAAAGGTCAGCCTGAGTTCCCGGTGGTGGAGAAACTTAACTGTATGCGGTACCCAGACCGGAGTAGTCCCCAAGAAATGGGGTTTAATTCAAGTAAATGAGTAGCCCGGGTGCCCGGGGATTGATTCCCAGGGAGGGGAAATTCACTTATGGGGTTCCCTAACCACAATAATCCACAAGACAGTTGACAAAATAGTCAGAGTAATTAAGAAAGATTTGGTAGGTTCACCTCTGGGAATGAATTTAGAGAAACTCCTTTAGGCAGGAGGTGGATCAGTAGTAAAGTTATGGCAATGGCAGCCTATGGCAGAAGCTGAGCCAGCAGCACCTTTGGGAAGGGCTGCATCATTGGAATACCAAGTTATGGCAGTGCCAGCCTATGGGAGAGGTTGTGCCAACAGTACCTTTGGGAAGGGCTGCATCATGGGAATGCCAAGTTATGGCAGTGCCAGCCTATGGCAGAAGCTGAGCCAGCAGCACCTTTGGGAAGGGCTGCATCATTGGAATGCCATGTTATGGCAGGCTAGCCTATGGGAGAGGCTGTGCCAGCAGTACCTTTGCTCAGGACTGCTCATGGGGATGCCAAGCTATGGCAAGCTAGCCTATTGGAGAGGCTGTGCCGGCAGTACCTTTGCTCAGGACTGTTCATGGGAATGCCAAATTATGGCAGGCTAGCCTATTGGAGAGGTTATGCCAGCAGCACCTTTGCTCAGGGCAGCTTCATGAAAACGCCAAATCTATGGCAAATACTGGTCTATGGGAAAGGCCGTGCCAGCAGCACCTTTCTTCAGGGCTGCTTTATGGGTGCCAGCGGTACCTTCTTCAGGGCTGCTTTATGGGAATAGCTGTTTAGTAGGGTATTCCCATTTACAGTGATCATGGGGATGAGGGGTCATTGTTAGGATAAGGCAATATAACAGGATCTGTTAAGTCTTAAACTATATTTGAGAAATTGGGCTCCTCCATCCAGCTAGATTAAGTCTATCAAATAGACTTGTAGGATGTTGGGATTCACTTTTAGCTATTCAATTGGCTGAGATGCCGGCCAGGGCAACAGATGGCTGTCAATAAACTCTGGTAACAGGTTTACTAGTCGTTAGATTAATTGTTAATAGTATAGATATGATTCAGCTGTGCAAGTAAGACAATTATCTTGTTAAATGGTTAACTATAGGTGGTTAACTATAAGTGCACTATAGGTCATTGTTAACACACCTTTATAATGGTTAACTATTAAGTGCACTATAGGTCATTGGTAACACACCTTGTTTCTCCAGGTGAAATTAATAAAGTCACAAGGATGGACAAACGGTATTCATTACTGCTCCAGTTGTTGTTAAGTAAATCTTCAATTAAATTATAATATGGTGCTAATGGCCTTAAATAGGAAATTGTGTCAGCAGCGCTTTTAGCAGGCCTGCTTAAGGTCTCCCTCGTATGGAGGAGAGCATGCTGCGTCAGTATTATTCTGACGCTGGGGCCATGGCAAAGTCGGCGTATTGCTGAAGCTGCGCCAGCAGCACCTTGTATCAGGGCTGCTTCATGGCTCCCTCACGTAAGAGGAGAGCATGTGGGATCAGTATAGTCTAATGCCAAGTCTGAGGGTATAGCCATAGAGCATGCCCAAGGGATTCAGGGCATATGCCCAGAGGTCTATGCCTGGCCAGAAAGTTACCATCCCAAACACATATGCAGTGAATACCGCTCTAAGGGGGGCATTACAGTTGGCCGTCGAAATCTTCTATTCAGGTAAGACCTTTCCATTGGCGAAACCTGGAGGACAAAGCACAAGCTATTGGAACGAGCAAGGTTTCATAGTTTTGGTGATTATGCGCCCCATGTCTTTATTGGCAGTAAGAGGTTCACTGAAGTTGGTGGCAGCATGAAGGCTGACCAGAGGTTCCACGCACTGTACCTGTGCTACTCTACAATTAAGGGACCACTTACAGCTTGGTAAGGTGTTCACTTAGTTAAACATTACAAATGATTGAGACATTATCAGCTATTTGAGGGGTCTAATCATGTAAAATGGTCTGTTCTAGCTTTTCAAGCAGGTTAGAATTGCGCAGGTTCAGTAGAATGACCAAGATTGTCTTACAAGACTATTTCGGAAATCGGGCCATAGTTGCTGTTTACGGCAGATTCCAAGTTGCAAATATCATCTTGAGTCTGGAGGTGGAGCAGATTTGCATGATTTGCAAAAAATGTCTGTTGTGGGTATCAACTATCTATAGACCCTATGGGCATCGTATGGGTTAAAGAGTGATTGGACAAATGTGCATATTGTGATGCTCAGGTTGATACATTATGATGATGGCATATGTTAGTGATGAGAGTGCAATCAGTTAAAGACCCCTGGAATGATTACATATCTTGTCACAGGAGAATCATCAAGTATAGGTTAATGGCAACACAGAATTGGTGTTGAATTGCACTATATTATGAAATTCTGGTTAATGGAACACCTAACATGGTTCATGTTTATTTCACTGGTTGCAAAATAGTGGCATTACAGTGGCGAAACATACAATTTTGCTAAAAGGAGTAGGAAGGACTTTTATGGCTCCCTCCATTTTGTGTATCAATTGAGGTTTCAAATAAAGTCATTAAGAGGCCGCTTAAGATTCCTATTGAGTGGTTATGCACATTGATTCCTGGTTTGTCGCAAATAATATACCCTTATTTGGTTATGTTAAACGTAATTTGCTGGTTCAGCCTGAGGCTTGGGAAATCACTTGTTGCATGAAAAACTCAAATTCTGTTCTGCAGGTTAATAAACTGACCTAAGATTTGGGTTGTTACATCTATCCTTCTATGTGTTCAAAGTGTTTGCATAGCACCAAACCGTGGAATTTTCTTTTCTAGGAGATGAAAGAGTTTGTTATGCTTATGTTCCACGGAAAATGTTATTGATTGCTAAAGTTTCAAGTTCATGCTAAATTATCGTTTGTTAATTATGAAGTTATACGGCCATTAATTGGGTTATCAAGGGGTAGGCTATCTTCAACATAGGTCCCGGGACCAATATAATGCCATATGAGATGTTGACATTTGTGAACACTGTTTCACCAGGAGGCTGCAGCTATATCCTTAAATATGGCTGGAGTTTATTAGGTAGTTATCCTTCTGGCACTGGTTTAGTGCAGCAGGTTCAGTCGCTACATAATTGTGATCGTACAGGATGATAACGTCTGTAAATTATAATATATAATATTATGTTATAAATACTTGAGCAGACCAGAAGGGGGTCGGGTCTCAAAATAGTCACAGGCATACCAGGGGACCTTTGATAAGGTAAGCACACATATATACAACAATATGTCAAGGTCATCAAGAGCTTGGAGTTCTGGACTAGCAATGTCGTTAGTCACAATAAATAAATAAATAAATAGATACATAAATAAATAATTTGGGAGAACTTATTGTTCAGGCCATTCCAGATGAGAAAAACAGAGTTGTGTTATGTACTAATGGATTCTGATTCCAGATCTCATTCCACCAGGGCTGCTACAACATCAGCAGCAAGGGTATTTATGTTCCGCTGGGTCGCATCGTTACGGCTGCAGCATGGTCCAACGAACGACTCTCCAAACATCTGTAATGACCCATTGCTGACCCTGGGTTATTAACTCTATTTATGTTCTGGTTATATTTTCCATCTGGGTGAGAGATGGAAATATTATTGTGTCATTTAAACAGCATCAGCATGTTTTACATCTATGTTATGACTGTATGCATTATGAATGTTTCCCTTCATTTGTCAATGAAGCAGGTGTGGTTGTGTACACTCGTTTCACACGGCATGATATCACAGAGCTTTGAAGTCTTCACGTAGTCACTCACGTGACTCCGAAGTAAAATAGTAAGATTAAACGAGAACTTACCAGTTTGAAGTTTGATCTTTATTTTATGAGGAGTTGAGGGACTATGTGCCCTCCGCTCCCAGCCCTCATAGATCTCATCTGGTAGTTCTAGTCTTTGTTATCTTACCATTATAGTCATTACAGTCATTATTATCTGTGATTTCACACCGTTGCTTTGAAGATTGACACACGAACGGCTGTACGGGGTTCTTCACGTAGTCCCTCAACTCGACTCCTCATAAAATAAAGATCAAACTTCAAAGTGGTAAGTTCTCGTTTAATCTTACTATTTACTCTGGTTAGAGCATGTCAATTCTTATAGCCAGGAGCATCTTCATATCATTTTCACTATCTGAGCTGGCTGAGTCCTATATAAATAGCTGCCAAACAGTGCCTGCAATAAGTAGTGAGTCTGGGCGGAGTGACACCTTGAGTCTTGTCATGTCTTCACATCAGAAACTGCTTTGTGGATTCTGTGATACTCGCAATCTGCTAAATGATTCAAAAATTTGGTAGATCAAAATTGGGCATCTATGAGATGCCATGGACATCAGCAGAAACATAAATGTACAAACACAATCTAAATCTAGGTCTGGAACACCTCTCTATCATAACAATCACAAAAGGCAACAAACCTAGCTCAATGCAGACTGGTATGGTAGGTCCAGCAACAGGCATCTAAAAATAACACGCTGACCTGGCAATGCTGCAACACAGCACCACATACGATATAAACTCCAAAAACAGCACAACATTGACAGAGTTTAGACTTTTTAGACTTTCGAGATACAGCGCTGAAACAGGCCCTTTGGCCCACCGAGTCCGTGCCGACCTGCCATCACCCAGTATACTAACAGTATCCTACACACTAGGGACAATTTACAAATTTAGCAAAACCATTTAATTTACAAACCTGTATGTCTTTGGAGCGTGGGAGGAAAATCGAGCACCCGGAGAAAATCCACACGGTCATAGGGTGAACGTACAAACTCTGTACAGACAGCACATGTGGTGTGGAATGAACCCGGGTCTCTGGTGCTGTAAGGCAACAGATCCACTGCTACGTCGCTGTGTTGCCTGTTAAACGATTCCTCAACCAATGAATCAGATCAAAGTTCACAAGAATTGGCAGATCAATTTATGAATGATGGTGGAAGATTATAGAGCTAACGGGGGGGAAAATAACCCAAAAATTATCCCAATAATCCCAATAATCTCAGAGCACAGCATGTCAGTGATGAGGACAGAGCTAAAGTATTCGTAACCATACTCAGCCAGAAATGCTGATTGGAAGATACCCTACCATCATCAAAGTTAGTTTTCAGTCCAATTCAATTCATATTATGTGATATCAAAGATCTTCCTGCCATTATAAGATCTGAAAGGGGAATGTTGACCAATGATTGTACAATTTTCAATTTGATTGGCAACTCCTTGAGGAATTAAATAAAAACAAATAATGCTCGAAACTCTCAGCAGATCAGGGAGCATTTGTGGAAAAAGAAACAGTCAACATTTCAGGTCAAAGACCAATCTGAAGAAGACAAAATAACTTAGTATCAAGTTGCTTGGAGGTTGGGTTGGGATGGTAGGATAAAGGGGATATCTCTTTATCAGGATTGCTGATTGATAAACTGTAAATGTGGGTCTCAAAATGCTGTGAGCAACATTCTATTTATACACATCTCCAAGCAGCTTGATACTAAGTTATTTTGTCTTCTTCAGATTGGTCTTTGACCTGAAATGTTGACTGTTTCTTTTTCCACAAATGCTCCCTGATCTGCTGAGTGTTTTGAGCATTATTTGTTTTTATTTAATTCCTCAAGGAGTTGCCAATCAAATTGGAAATTGTACAATCAGTGTCTCTGTGATCACTATGCCCATAGATCACTATGATCACATATGATCACTATCATAATAACCCTCATCCATAATAACCCTCATCCATCCTATCACGTTTTGTATTCATAGGTCCATCACATCGGATTAGTAAGTTCATTCAGTATCTTCTTTCATACCGTCTGTTATTACTTTTCTCTTGACTTGCTTACTGATTTTTGCTTCAGTGGATTCTTTGTGAAAACAGGGACAATGCATCTATTCAGTATCCCATCCGTTCCAGTATAATCCCCAGTAAATTTAGTTTATTTATTTCTTAATTCAGGACAAGGAGATAACATTATTGAGAGCGTTCTAATATATGTTCATTGTGTGTATATGTATAACTGGAGGCTGTTGATAAATCGGTAACAACTCTGAATATAAAATGTTATTCTGAAATAACTTAATTAAACAAAAGTGCAGAAATTTATACAATGCAATCATTTACTTTGTAACCAAGATCCAAACAGTAGGCAATTAAATGGGTCCAGCATGACATCACACATTACACAAGAGAGACTTTCTTTGAAATGATCCAACTGAAAGATTATATATTTATGGATTTTTTTTTAATTAGCGTGCCCCACTTTATAACAAAGGAATCGATGTTTTTTTTCACTATCTTCTTCATATCAGTTTTACAAAATGTAGCAAATGCTTGGCATTAAAGATATTATTACTAACAAGGAACATTTGTAGGGAGGGAATTCTTCAAAGCTGTTACTGTAGTTAAAAGTGTGGATACAACCTCATTTATAGTTTATAGTTCTATGTGAAATTGAAAAACATGGGAAAAGCTAAAGTTCCTGCTGTAATTTAGGGTGAGCTCGAGTAGGCAGCAGCTGAGGTGGGCAGCAAACTGATCTAATGTTGTCAATGGAAGACTGAAGAAATAAATTCCTGGCCTTGTTTGCATGCTCCCAATCAATTTCCCACTAGAACTGGAACTGAGCAGCAGGCAATGCCGGATGGCAGGGAATTGCTGCAATTCCTGGTTTTTGTCTAGTGAATGGATTATGGGATAGTCTCACATTTTGGGAGAGGGAATGGAAAACCCGAGCTAATGACCACATAAAACATCCTTATTTTTTCCTGGGGAAAGAAGAAACATGTACCTGTCTAAGCTTCTCCCATTCCTAAAATTATTTTCTGCTAACTTCACGTGAAAAAACCGCAATCTCTCTAAGGCCGGTTGGCTGGAATATTATATATTTGAACCATTGCTGTGACTAATTAATAGCAGAGGTCCTTTTTATCTGTGTATAAAATTAAAGTCTGTGGGAAGAATGTGGTGGGATGTTGAATGGTCAAGTTCAAGTGAGTTTATTGTCATGTGTCCCTGATAGGACAATGAAATTCTTGCTTTGCTTCGGCACACAGAACATAGTAGGCATTTACTACAAAACAGATCACTGGGTCCATATATCATTATATAAATACATACACACATGAATAAATAAATTGATAAAGTGCAAATAACAGATAACAGATAATAGGTTATTAATGATCATAGTTTTGTCCAAGCCAGGTTTAATAGCCTGATGGCTGTGGGGAAATAGCTATTCCTGAACCTGGTTGTTGCAGTCTTCGGGCTCCTGTACCTTCTACCTGAAGGTAGCAGAGAGATGGGTGTGTGGCCAGGATGGTGTGGGTCCTTGATGATGCTGCCAGCCTTTTAGGGGCAGCGACTGCGATAAATCCCCTCGATGGAAGGAAGGTCAGAGCCGATGATGGACTGGGCAGTGTTTACTACTTTTTGAAGTCTTTTCCTCTCCAGGGTGCTCAAGTTGCCAAACCAAGCCTCGATGCAACCAGTCAGCAAGCTCTCTACTGTGCACCTGTAGAAGTTAGAGAGAGTCTTCCTTGACAAACCGACTCTCCGTAATCTTCTCATGAAGTAGAGGAGCTGAGCTGGTTACATTTTTCGGTTTAATTAGTGGCATTTTAGTTGATTTGAATACCCTGGCAGCTAAAACTCAAAATGATACACATACTTATCGAGAAAACTTGACCAATCTTATCTTTTTGTTACAGCACCGGGAGAAAAAGGTTGAGGGTTATACTGCTTAAAAACTTTAGATAACTATTGCACCCACTACTCCAGAAATTTTAAATAAGGACAGTAGAATCCAGAATACAACCTGCACTGTAAAACTGATTCAAGCAAATATTTCTGACATGTTAATGTGCTGGATACTAGGTTGGGACTAGTGGAAATTTAATTTATTTAACAATATTTTGAGGCCATGATCAGCCCAGTAGTACCAGATAAAAATAAGCTAAAATTCCTCCTTCCTATAGATAGAAATGTTGAAGTTACTGAAACTAAAGTCTCTGGAGTTAATCTAGAAGCAGTTGAATGCTGTGAAAGTAGCACCATAAGCTTCTATAAAATAATTAGTTGTGCCAAATGTATACTATCCTTTATAATGTCCTTTTTTAAAGAGTTGAGTGATTACATTGAAAAAGAAGACAGAAAAGTGGTCCCGTTGCTGCAGTCAAGAATATATTAATGATACGTAAGGTAATCAGGTAATAAGGTCTCCTTTTACGTGTTTGAGAAAAAAAAATATTTTGAGGACAATGCTTAAAAGGTACACTTGAAAGATAATAGTCATTTCTGATAATCACTTAAGCTGGTCAAATGGGGTTTTTGGAATAACAGTTAAGTCCAGGTTTAATAGCTTTCAAATGTGACTTGCCTTTCCTGAAAGTTGATCCATGTACTTAGTTTTGCATCAAATATCAAAGATATTTATATAAAGGATTTTATTTTTTGGCCCTTGGTTTTGCGCTTTGCCTCCGCCAAAATAATATCTGACTTAAAGCTGCCACAAATGATGCGTGCAGATCTACGCAGTTCCTTTTACTAATGGATACTGAATAAAAAGCTGTATTGATGTTCTTAGGAGTTAGAATCTGTGCAGAAAGGTCACCTACGTGTAGGGGAGCCAAAATTTTGCTGCAGCGTCTTTGTAAGCGCCACTTTAAAGTAACCTAGTATTGACATATTCTTTCCAGATGAATTACACAGAGTTTCACTATTTCAGGTACAATGCAAGCACGATATATATTTGCCTGCATAACTGGGAAGAATACAAAAAGGTGATGCTGAAGACAGTCACTGAAGAGAGCAATAGAAGAGCGATACCATAATTTAAATGGAATGTACAGAATAGGAAGTCCATTTAAGGCACTGGTTTTATACCTATATTTATATTCCTTCCTCCCTAGTTCAACGAATCATGAGCTTAAATTGATTTAATTCTATCTGTGGATTTTTCATGTAATTTACATGAGCCCCTTGTCTCCATTCCACAGCAAAATATCATGTTCAGCATTAGCATCACTGCTGGCCATAGATACTAGAGCAAGAGTGTTGAAGAAGGAACTGCAGATGCTGGAGAATCGAGGGTTACACAAAAGGCTGGAGAAACTCAGCGGGTGCAGCAGCATCTAAGGAGCGAAGGAGATGGGCGACGTTTCGGGTCAAGACCCTTCTTCAGACTGATCAGGGAAACGAGAGATATAGACGGTGATGTGGAGAGATAAAGAACAATGAATGAAAGATATGCAAAAAAGTATTGATGATAAAGGGAACAAGCCATTGTAAGGTGTTTGTGGTGTGAAAATGAGAAGCTAGTGCGACTAGGGTGGGAGAGGGAGATAGCGATAGAGGGAATGCCAGGGCCCGAGGGCTGAGGGAGAGGTGGGAAGGGGAGGAGACAGCAAGGGTTAACAGAATTGAGTAAATTCAATGTTCAAGCCCAAAGGATGCAGACTCCCCAAGCGGAATATGAGAAGCTGTTCCTCCAACTTGTGGTGTTGCTCACTCTGGCCTTGGAGGAGGCCCAGGACCGAGAGGTCGGATACGGAATGGGAGGGGGAGTTGAAGTGCTGATCCACCGGGAGGTCGGGTTGGTTTTTGCGGACCGAGCGGAAGTGTTTGGCGAAACGATCGCCAAGCCTCCGCTTGGTCTCACCGATATAGATCATCTGGCATCTGGAGCAGCGGATGCAGTAGATGAGGTTGGAGGAGGTGCAGGTGAACCTCTGTCAGATCTGGAAGGACTGCTTGGGTCCCTGAAAGGAGTGGAGGGGGGAGGTGAAGGGACAAGTGTAGCCTTTCTTGCGGTTGCAAGGGAAAATGCCCGGGGAAGGGGTAGAGCGGGAGGGAAGGGAAGAATTGACAAGGGAGTTGCGGAGGGAGCGGTCTTTGCAGAAGGCAGGCAGGGGGAAAGATGGGAAGATGTGGCGAGTGGAGGGGTCACGTTGGAGGTGGCGAAACTAGTGGAGGACTATGTGTTGTATTTGCCGGCTGGTGGGGTGAAAGGTGAGGACCAGGGGGACTCTACCCTGTTTGCGAGTGGGGGAATGGGGAGAGAGGGCAGTGTTGCGGGGTATGGAGGAGACCCTGGTGGGAGCCTCATCAATAGTGGGGGAGGGGAATCCCCGTTCTCTGAAGAATGAGGTCATTTGTGATGACCTGGTGTGGAACACCTCATCCTGGGAGCAGATGCGGCGTAGACGGAGGAATTGGGAATAAGGGATGGAGTCCTTACAGGAAGCAGGGTGGGAGGAAGAGTAGTCCAGGTAGCTTTGGGAGTCAGTTGGTTTGTAATGTTGGGATGTCGGTCAGGAGTGTATCATCTGCAATAGAGATGGTGAGGTCAAGGAATGGTAGGGAAATGTCGGAAATGGTCCAAGTGTATTTGAGTGCCGGATGGAAGTTGGTTGTGAAATGAATGAAGTCAGTCAGTTGTGTGTGGGTGCAGGAGGTGACACCAAAGCAGTCGTCGATGTAACGGAGGTAGAGGTCGGGGATGGGACCCTGGTACGCCGAGAACAAGGATTGTTCGACGTACCCAACAAAGAGGCAAGCGTAGCTGGGTCCCATGCGTGTGCCCATAGCTACGCCTTGTGTTTGGAGGAAATGGGAGGAATCAAAAGAGAAGTTATTGAGGGTAAGGACCAACTCCGCTAGGCGGAGGAGGGTGTCAGTGGACGGGTATAGGTTGCTCCTCTGGTCGAGGAAGAACCGGAGGGCTTTGAGACCGTCCTGGTGGGGGGATGGAAGGTGTAGAGTGACTGGACGTCCCTGGTAAAGGATGGGGGCCTGGAGAATGGAATGCACGGAGCCGACGGAGAGTGTCTGAGGTGTCTTTAACATAGGTGGGGAGGGATTTAACAAAGGGGGATAGGATGGCGTCAAGGTATGTAGAAATGTGTTCGGTGGGGCACGAACAGGCAGAGACAATGGGTCTGCCAGGGCAGTCGGGTTTGTGGATTTTGGGGAGAAGGTAAAAACGTGCGGGGCTGGGAAACGATGAGGTCGGAGGCTCGGGGGGGGGGGGGGGGTAGGGAGCCGGAGCTGATGAAGTCGGTTATGGTGCGCGAGATGGTGGCCTGGTGTTCGTCAGTGGGGTCATGGTCCAGGGGTAAGTAGGAAGAGGTGTCCGAGAGTTGGCGCGCGGCCTCCGCTTTGTAGAGATCTACGCGCCAGACTACCACGGCACCTCCCTTGTCGGTGGGTTTGATAACCCAGTCTGGGTGGTTACGGAGTGAGTCGGGGCAGTATGTTCGGGGCTGGAGAGATTGGAGTGAGACAGGGGAGTGGAGAAGTCGAGGCGGTTGATGTCCCGACGGCAGTTCTGGATAAATAGTTCTAGAGCCGGAAGACTACGAGGGGGCATTGAATTTCTCAATTCTGTTAACCCTTGCTGTCTCCTCCCCTTCCCACCTCTCCCTCAGCCCTCGGGCCCTGGCATTCCCTCTATCTCTATCTCCCTCCCCCACCCTAGTCGCACTAGCTTCTCATTTTCACACCACAAACAGCTTACAATGGCTTGTTCCCTTTATCATCGATACTTTTTTGCATGTCTTTCATTCATTATTCTTTATCTCTCCACATCACCGTCTATATCTCTCGTTTCCCTGATCCCTGACCAGTCTGAAGAAGGGTCTCGACCCGAAACGTCGCCTATCTCCTTCGCTCCTTAGATGCTGCTGCACCCGCTGAGTTTCTCCAGCCTTTTGTGTAATACTAGAGCAAGAGCAAGGTAGACCACGTAAAAGCCGTAGTAGGTCATGGGTAACTTTTAACGCCATCTTTGTAACCTGCTTTGCGATTACCGTTATGGCGTCTACATGTACAACCACAAGCTCAGCTTACTGTTCTGCTATAAATTGCTCAAATCGCCAAAGTAGACAAGCCACCTATCTTTCTTCAGATTCCCCAATAACGAAGAAAGGTGAGAAAAAATTATTACTTTCTGTCGCTATTATTCTGTTGAGAAAATATTATTTTCTGTTCTCCCATCAACGTAATGGGGAAGCTAGGTTTGTCGACACATGAGAAAGTTATTAGAACATTTTTCTAAATAGATCTAGACTTACCACAATAATAAAGTTATCAAATTTTACACTGCTGAACCTTTTTGGTTTTGTTCCTGTTGTAAGTCATGCATGCTAGTGTAAGAAGATTTTAATAAGCTCTTCTACATTTGACATATTAGAGGAAAATATACAGGTCTCTCACCACCCCTGAAAATAATTGCACTTAAGTGACATATCACCCATTCTGCAGGTATGTAACTATAATCAAATTTGTTCTAATAAGTTAATCCTATATGATATTTTCTGTAATGTCAGATGTCGACAGTGGGTCCAGCATAATCATCGATAAAATCTCCTACACCGAACTCTGGTGTACTTGTCAAACAACTGCCCTTTGTTCTGAACACTTTGAACTTGACCAGTTCTCCAACACGCAGACCAAGAACAGGCTAAATTGAAATGCAGTTCCAACGCTCTTTGACATCCCTAACCCGCCGAAATGTCTGTCTTCCCAACGCAGGTTACTCAAGAGAAAGAATGAGAACCTCACATCTTCACCAAAGCCTTCAAAGTTGCAAAGAGGTAGGCCTATTTGCAACTACTTTTTTCCTTTTTAAAATAACATTTATTTTCTCACTTTGGCTAAATTACAAATGTGTATCCTAACTGATACAATTGGTAATGGTACAATATGTAATAGCATGTATGGCACTTCTATTTTAATTTGTGAAATGTTCACAAAACTATAATCACACAAGGCTACTTAGTGTAGGTTAATAGAATGTGCACTTGTATTTAATAGTAAGATTAAACAAGAACTTACCAGTTTGAAGTTTGATCCTTATTTTATGAGGAGTTACGTTGAGTGATTACGTGAAGAAGCCCCCCCAGGTGCATGCGCGTCATACTTCAAAGCAGCGGCGTGAAAACAGAAACAAATAGCCGAAGTAACATAGTAAGGCTCGTAGAAGACTAGAACTACCAGATGATCTCTTAGATTATGAGGGTGGGAGCGGAGGGCACGTAATCCCTGAACGTAACTCCTCATAAAATAAGGATCAAACTTCAAACTGGTAAGTTCTCGTTTTATCTTACTATTTTACTTCGGAGTCATGTGAGTGACTACGTGAAGGTTTCAAAGCTCTGTATTTTCATGCCGTAGATGCACACCATACGACAATCTGCTTTGGTTGACACAGTAGGGAATAAATATTATTAACAATAATTATTCAATAACTATTGTTAATAATAACAAAACCAGGAATAACCCCTCTGTCCCAGGGGAAATTACAAACAATGACAGAAAACAAAGCAAATTAATTAAATGGAACCCAAAACAGCATGCCCAAACCGTGGTACAGGTTTGTCAGAAAATTGAGAAAATGTTGCTTCTTGAGACCATCCTGCGGCCACGAGGATTTGGTCTAGCGGCACATCCTGAGCCTTCGCCGTGGAGATTGATGCCGCCCTGATGGAGTGAGAGTTAAAGACATGATTGCCAACTCCAGCATAATTGAGAACCTGGTTCAACCATCTAGAAATAGTTTGTGCTGACACTCTTTTATATGGCTTTTTGTGACTAATGAGCAGTCCTGTCTCAGAACCTCTGAGACTCCTTGTTACCTTAATATATTGGCTTAAGTGTTTAACTACATATAACATTTGGTCAACAGGATAGGCTTTAAACGTCACCTTGGTTCCAGCCATACCTGGCTTGCTTTGTTTGATTAAATCTTAAACATAGAAGGTAATGTCATTTACAGACAAATGCATACAATCTATTCGTAACAATTGTAATGTTTGTACACATTGTGCTGAACCAGCGCTATTAGCATAACCACAGTAAGAGTTAATCTCTGCATAGATAATGAAGTAATTGGAGCCCATTGCCGAAGCATTGTGAGAACAAGACTGATATCCCAGATTTCTGTATATCGAGGTTTCGGAGGGTTTTTCATTAAAAATTCCTCTCATAAATCGGGATACTAACAGATGAGACCCGATAGGACGTTGTTCTGAATACTGCCCTAAATAAGAGGACAACGCACTCCGAGCACTGGTAATGGCACTATAACTCAGGTGCTCATCAAAATGCAACTTAGCAAGGAACTCCAACACATCACATATGCTTGCATTATGATAAGATATATTGGATTGTACACAGAACAGCTCCCATTTCTTTATGTGAACCATATATTGTTTTTGAGTGCTATTTCGACAGCCTGCAGTGAGAACCTCCACGGCCCTGTTCGACAATCCAAGTCCTTGGAATTGTCTGGTCAGAACCTGCAGACCAACAATTAATACGGTCATGTAAAGGGTGACTTTCTCCTGTAACCGGATGCACCAACAAATTACTGCAGCTGGGAATCATCATGAATGGCTGAACCATCATTCGAAGCACTAATTGGAACCATGGTTGTGTTGGCCCAATCTGGGACCACCAAAACGCCTGTGGCGGAGTCACGCTCTATTGTGGTGAGGCATTTCGGGATGACAAAATGGAGGAATTGCATAAAAATTGAGTGCCCCCAATGTAACAAGAATGCATCCAAAGCAACTGCACCTGGATCTGGCTCCCATGAAACATATTTAGGCAACTGGTGATATAATCTGGATGCAAACAGATCAAATTCTGGCAACCCAAATCGAGTGACAATTGTGTGACAAAGTTTAGAATTCAACATCCATTCTACATTGGCATGAAACGTACGCGACCTATGGTCTGCCACCACATTGTCTATACCTGGTAAATAAATGGCGGAAACCCAGATATGCCCTGAAATACACCAATGCCACATGACGGTAGCCAAGTTAACACATGATACTGATCGTGCTCCTCCCATATGATTAATATATGCCACTGCTGTGGTGTTATCAATCTGAACGTGTAATTCCTTCATTGAGGAGCAATATGCCTTTAACCCATAAAATGCCCCCAATAATTCCAAATAATTTATCCCATGTGTGTGGCGAATCAACCCTTCGTGTTCATGCCATCTACCCCCACAGCTAGAATCGTTGTCCGTAGCCCCCCATCCGAGAGCGCTGACATCAGTCTGTAAGATCAGTGAAGGGTCTTGTCCCAAAATGTTATTGGTAGCTTGATTAACATTAACAATCCACCACTGCAATTCTGTGAGAGCTGTGGTTGGTAACTGCAAAACCGGATCAAAATGGCCTGCATTCGATTTTAGTACGTGTTCTCATGCTCTCTGCAAATGTTGATAATGCAAAGGCCTGAAATGTACTGCAGGAAAAACTGCTACACATTTCCCAATGACCTTAGCGACTTCTCGGATGGAGGGATAAGGTTTTTGTGGGAGGCAAGTACAGACATCAACAATATCCACAACCTTGGCTGTTGGTAATGTTACTGTCATATCAACTGAATCAATAAGAAACCCCAAATAATATTTTGGGTTGGCTGTAACTTGGACTTAGTTGGCTGGACCAAAACCCTAATGACTCAAGCACATTGTTTTGGTTGCTGCAACCGATTCTTCAGCTGACTGTAGTGTTGCTGATAATTAAGATCATCTAAATAAGCCATTACAATGTGATTATGGGCCCTCAATAGCCCCAGCACAGGTTTTAACAATTTAATAAATAGCCTGGGTGCTGAACTTAATCCATTAAATTTCAAGTACCTGCGATAACGAGCATGAATTGGCAGTGAAGAATACGCATCTTGCAAATCAATAGTTGTCACATAAGAGCCCTGTGTTAGCAGCTGTTTAGCAGTAACGAAGGTGTCCAGTTTAAAATGCCTATAGAGAACTGAAGAATTTAAGTGAGTGAAGTCCAGAATTACTCTACATCACCCATCTTTTTGAGGTCTGGGGAAATATTAGACACAATTGTTGAGGATGATTAATGGCTTTATCAATCAACATCGCTTACCTGTTCAGTCTCTGGAGCAGAAAACACCCACATTTTAATAGGCTCGTGCTGTTGAGGTGGATCTATCCATGAGATAAACTCAATGGTAGACACGAGACAGTATTTAGTATAAACATGTCAAACATTATACAGCACCATTTATTAGAAAACAATTGTAATCTACCTCCAATAGGAGATTGGCCACCAGAACTTTATCGTTAACAAATTCCCTGTACCTCTACAGTTGACCTGTAAGTCTGTCTGCCCATATTGGGGTTGAAGCCTGTCTGTCTCGGTGGGTACCCTCGTTGCCGCACTGGCCTCCCCCTGCTGGGCTCAGCACCTGCATCTGACCTGCAGTACATTAACCCTTGCGTTCGAATAGGTGGCCTCAAAATGCTTGACTACATTAAGCCAATTGTTTTGGCCTCATTAATTGCACAAATTTTCATGACAAGGTCTGTTCCAAACAGGAATTCAGGCGTTAGTACATTAGTCGCCTTACATAGAGCAGCAAATTTTTGGTTGAGGGTTGGCCTGATGGCGATATTCCCTGATGCAATTTACCTGAAAAATACATTGCAGAAAATTGCCAACATATATTTTTTGAGTTTGAGGAATGATTGTCCCTTGGACTATAGTGCCAATGCAGTAATTGCCGCAGCCACCAGTTGGAGGACGTGTTGATACCGAACCTCCTGTCCCCTCAAAGAAGGACTCGTGGGTGCCCTGATAGCTGGGTTCAGTGTGGGCACTTTTAGTGATGCACATTAAACAGGTGTCTTATTTGTTTGCAGTCACTTGCATCATAGCTTGCTGGAGCTGGTGAGATGCTAAATAATTGATATTGCTGGCAAGGTATTCTTCCATTGCCTCACCAGTCGCCTCCCGAAGAGCAAAACTCATTGCTATTTCCGAGACACCCGGAGCGTGGCTCTTGTGTGCTGGTGTTTGCACATAAGCAGGGACACCAGAATCAGGGTCAGCTGCATCCTGCCCTGCTTCTCCCAAATCATATTGTAGGGAGGCATCTTCCAGTCCTAAACAAGGCGCTGGAAGGAAAACCCCAATGTATCGAAAGCCCCTCCATATGTTGTGCTTGGTATGGGCCCTCTTGGACAGCACTGGCCCTTGGACCCTCATGTAATCAAAGGGTGGAGCATCAGCTCCATGTTTCCCATCCTCCCCCACATTCTTTTATTATCAGGGGGAGAGTCACCATTGTCGTCAGACAACACAGGTCTGTGAGTCTTTCTCTTTGCCTTTTCATGGCTAGCAGCAGCCTCAGGCTGCTTAGTACCTGGAGCTTGTGCGGAAGATTCGCTCGCTATCGGAACTGCTGCCGGTAAAACGGCACCCAGCATCGGAACCGGCGTTGCCGTGCTTATCTCCCGACCCAATCGAATTTGTGAATCCCTGGACCCACGCTAATAACGAATCCTCCTCCTGACAGCTCAATTTCTCCAACTCCTACTGACTGCTCAAGCCAGCTTTACAGAGTGGAAATACTTCTTGGTAAAGTTTGTAAAACACTTACCTTAGAAGTTTCTACTCACCGCTGGTGGAGCTGTGCCCTCCAGCCCGTTTAGAGCGACATGTGCGGACGTAATGACGCGCATGCGCCTGGCGGGGCTTCTTCACGTAGTCACTCACGTGACTCCGAAGTAAAATTCAAGTAAGAACATCCATTTAAAACGTCCTCAAGCATAATTTGGACAACATTTAAATGATTTAATGGGACTTAAAAAAATCAAGATCATGATTTTCTTTTGGTAGACAGAAATTGGTGCATCACATCTATTTTAAATGATAATAGTAAGATTAAACGAGAACTTACCAGTTCGAAGTTTGATCGTTATTTTATGAGGAGTTACGATGAGGGATTACGTGAAGAACCCGCCTGGCGCTGGCAAACGGCATACTTCAAAGCAGCGGCATGAAAAACACAGAACACAAAATAGCCGAAGTAACATAGTAAGGCTCATAATAGACTTAGAACTACCAGATGATCATTTATTTTATGAGGGTGGGGAGTGGAGGGCACGTAATCCCTCATCGTAACTCCTCATAAAATAACGATCAAACTTCGAACTGGTAAGTTCTTGTTTAATCTTACTATTTTACTTCGGAGTCACGTGAGTGACTACGTGAAGATTTTAAAGCTTTCTGTGTTTTTTATGTCGTAGAATTAATCAATACGACAGTCCGGCTAAGTAAATACATACATGAGAAACCAGACTTGTTTTAGTTCTTTCCATAATAAATTTTTCATGGTTAAAGAACATATAATAACCCTCCTTATATCCGAGGGAACCATTACAAGTGATAAAAGATATAAGTGATTACATAACTGATCATAGCAATCAATAGTAAACAAAGCAGGTGACTATAGTGATCCCAACACCGCGTGGCCAAAGCTTGTCATAGTGTGAACAGGTTTATTGTAGAACTTTGAAAAAGTTTCTTCTTTACTCCACCCTGCGATTAAAATATGCTCGAGCGGTACGTCCCGTACCTTCGCCGCGGACGTAGCTGCAGCCCTGGTGGAGATTTGAACACATCAGTGTCTACTCTTGCTAAAAGTAACACCTGTTTCAACCACTTTGAGATAGTTTGAACTGAAGCTTTTGTGTGTGGTTTTTTATGCGTAATCATTAACGTTTTTTCATTTCCTCGAAGAGTTTTGGTAACTTTTATATATTGGTTCAAATGTCTAACCACACACAAAGTTGGATCAATAGGATAAGCTTGAAAGGTTACCTTTGCTCCAGTTCTTCCTGGTCTGCTTTGTTTGATCAGATCGTAAACATAGAACACAATGTTATCTGCAGTCACATGTATACAGTCTAAACGCAACATTTGTAAAGTTTGCACTCTTTGAGCTGAGACCAATGACATTAACATTATTAATTTAAATGTTAATCTTTCCAATGACAATCCTTCAATTGGAGTCCATTGTCTAAGTAAGGTAAGTACAATGCTCACATCCCAAATCTCTATGTATCTTGGTTTGGGTGGATTTATGTTAAAGATTCCTTTCATGAATCTGGATATTAGTGGATGTGATCCAATTGATTTCTGGTCAGACATTAGTCCTAAATAAGAATATAAGGCACTGCGTGCAGTATTGATGGCACTGAAACTTAAATGTTGCTCAAAATGCAATTTAGCAAGGAACTCCAATATATTTGCAATATTCACAGTAGCATAAGATATATTTGACTGTGTGCAAAATTCTTCCCATTTCTTTATATGTGTCATATATTGTTTTTGTGTGTTATCTCGCCATGATGCGACTATAACTTCCATAGTTTTGTCCGACAATCCCAGCTCCTGTAGTGGTCTGGTCAAAACCTGCAGATTAATAAATTCATATATGCATATAATGGATAACTTTCTTTGGTTACTGGATTAATCAATATATCACTACAGTTAGGAATTGACATATATGGTTCTTTAATCATATTCAACATTAATGGGAACCAAGGTTGTGTCGGCCAATTTGGAACTACCAACAATCCTGTGGCAGAATCTTGTTCTATTTTCTTCAGACATTGCTGAACCAAAGCAAATGGTGGAAAAGCATAAAAGAACATATTCCCCCAGTTTAATGAAAAAGCATCTACTGCTACTGCATCTGGATCGTGTTCCCAAGACACATATTTAGGCAATTGATGATTTAGTCTTGATGCAAACAAATCAATTTCTGGTAACCCATATTGAGTTACAATATTCTTAAATATTACTGGATTAAGCATCCATTCTGTGTTATCTTTAAATATCCTTGATCTTTTATCTGCCACCACATTGTCTTTACCTGGAATGTATTTTGCTGAGATCCAAATTTGGCGATCAATACACCATTGCCATATCTCATTGACCAGACAATCACATGATACTGATCTGACTCCCCCCATGTGATTAATATATGCAACAGCTGTTTTATTGTCTAACTGTATTAATACATGTAGACCCTTTTTTGAACAACAATATGCTTTTAGTCCATAGAAAGCACCCAATAACTCGAAATAGTTAATACCATATGTTTGAAGAAACGCTTCTTCTTGGACTTTCCATCTACCTCCACAACTGGAGGATGAATCTGTTGCCCCCCATCCGAGAGCGCTAGCATCTGTTTGTAAAACCATTTCAGGCTGTTGAATCAGAATGTTTTTAGCAGCTTGTGGGACATTTTCAACCCACCATTGTAATTCCAACAAAGCTTCTTTTGTTAATTGCATAGGCCTATCAAAATGGCCTGCCCTCTTTTTAAGAGCTCTTATTTTGTCCCTTTGAAGGTTTTGATAATGTAATGGACCAAATTCTACTGCAGGAAATGCTGCTACTAGCTTACCAATAGTTTTTTGCTACTTCTCGGATGGAAGGATAAGGTTTGTGAATGAGATTATTACAAGTCACCAAAATATCCTCAACTTTATCTGTTGGTAAAGTTATTAACATTGTAACTGAGTTAATTACAAACCCCAAATAGTTAATTGATTGTGCTGGCTGCAGCTGGGATTTAATTGGATGAATCAAGAACCCTAGCTTTTCAAGCAAAAACAAAGCTTTAGTTACTGAAACTGAATTCTCAGCTGATTCTTGATTGTCATTAATGATTAGAATGTCATCGAGATAAGCCATAACGATGTGTTTTTGTGCTCTTAATTGAGCTAAAACTGGTTTTAACAGTTTAGTAAAGAGCCTGGGAGCTGAACTCAATCCATTTGGTAAAGCTTTAAACCTGCCATAATTGTCCCAGCCAATTAAATTTTAAGTACCTCCGGAAGAACTGATGTATTGGTACAGAATAATAAAGCGTCTTTCAAATCAATAGTAGCCATATAACAACCTGCTGATATTAAATATCTTGCAGTATTAAATGTTTCCATTTTAAAATGTTTGTATTCTACAAACTTATTAAGATCTGTAAGGTCCAGAATAATTCTGCAACCACCATCTTTTTATTTCTTCGAAATATATTAGACACAAATTGATGCTCGTGTTCATTGGTTTTTTCAATAACACCTTTTTCAGATAATTTGTCAATTTCCACATTAATCTCTGCTTTTTCTATTGCAGGAAACACGAAAGCATAGGCAGGTTTATTCTGTACTGGAGAGTTAACCCCTTCTTTAAATGTAATAGTGGCTCCTGAAACTGTTTGTAAAATAAACCGATCAGAAGTAATAGTAAGCCAGTCTTTATAAAACTTTTGTAATCTCCCTCCAACTGGAGATTTATCCAAAGTTTCTTTAAGGATAGAATAAGTCTTTAATACCTCTCCATATGAGCGTGGTGGTCTCCTTCTCCCCGAATACGGGTAAGCATTAGGCTGTGTAGGACGATAATATTTCCTTGACATATTCCTGCCTCTATTTCCGAAATCAAATCCCCTTCTGGACGAAAAATACCTTTTTTGTCCGAAGACGAAAGGTCTCATGTAGCTAAAATATTTAGCTTCTTCATCCATATCTTTTAATTGTTTAGGCAGGTTCTCTCCAAACAGATAACCAGGAGCTTGAACACCACTTGCTCGACACAGGCTTGCAAACCTTGGGTGAAATATGGGCCGAATAGCAATTTTCCTCATACAATTTATTTCATAGAAAGAATTGCACAATAAGCCCAAAGTATCTTTTTGAATCTTATCCATCTCCAACCTCTCCATTTGTCTTCCATAAGCCGTAATGGCAGCAGAAATTAGAGGATTTTTTGAAATCTCATTTCTTGAGCTCTCATGCTTGGGGTCATGGATGCCCATATCGACGGATTAACCGTAGGCACTTCCAATGAGGCACAATTTCCTGGCGTTTTATATAATTCTGATGTTTCAATCATCACAGAATCTTGAAGTTGGTGAGATACCATATAGTTTATGTTGGCAGCTAGGTTCTCTTCCATAGTCTCACCACTTTCTTCAGGTATAGCAAATTCTTTTGCTATCCCAGGCACATTAGGCCTTTTCTTTTTATTTTGTGGTGTGCATTCAAAATCCAAATCATCACCAGCAGGGTCTGCCTTTTGCAGCCCTAAATCAATTGGAATTAAATCCCATGAGACTTCCTCCGCCCCAAATCCTGGGTCCGGAGTTTCAAACTCCCAATTTGGCACACAGCCATATTCTGAATAATCAAACCCCTCAGGGAAACTTCTGGGTACTGTGACCCTTGTCTCATGATTTTTTGGAGAACTTTCTCCATATGCTCCATTTTTAGCCACATAGTTTTATTATCTGGAGGACTTTCAGTATCAGAGTCATCAGAAACCACGGGCCTCTCAGATTTCTTTTTACATTTTTTAGGAGCATTTCCCTCCGTGGTTATAACTTCTGGAGAATCTGGAAGCTCGCTAACGGGTAAATCAGCGGCCACCGGTATCGGAACCGGATCCGCACTAGCTTCTTGTCCAGTATTTTTATTTTCACCCCGGGAAGATCTTTTTACCCGCGAATTTTTCTTTAGCGATTTCTCCATTTTCTTTTTTCATTAATCTGTGCTAAATCAGCACGTTAACGTGACTCTGATTTTACTTTTACTTTTACTTTCAAATACTGCTGGTCCCACCCAGCGTACACTTTAGAACGTCCCGACTTTGCCACACTTACCTGCGGGTCCGTTCCGACCGCTGCGAGGAGCTGCACTACTGCAGCTCCTGCTTCTGCCGTCAGCGTCGACGTAATGCCGTTTGCCAGCGCCAGGCGGGTTCTTCACGTAGTCACTCACGTGACTCCGAAGTAAAATTAGTTGTAGAGGCTGATTTATTTACAAGTTTGCTAAATGTATTTAATTTGTATACTTCTCATTTTTCCCCCTTTCTCATTTTTCCCCCTTTCTCATTTTTCTTTGGCTTGGCAGTGTCACACAACCTACAGGCGAAACATTCTTGCTGCTTCGCTGCAGACCAAATTCATGAGAATGAACCCAGCAGTGTTTCTCTAACTCCTGATACAGATGATCTAAAATTCACACCAAAATGTAAATGACAGCAGAGCTCCGAAGAAGGAAAGACAGCGTACTTTCCACCTCAAAAAAAAGTACAACAGATTAAACTAACAATGGAAAAGGATACTAAAGAAAGTAAAACAATTACAGTGGCTTGCAAAAGTTTTCATACCCTTTGAACTTTTCCACATTTTGTCACGTTACAACCACAAACGTAAATGTATTTTATTGGGATTTTATGTGTTAGACCAACACACAGTGATGCATAATTGTGAAGTGGAAGGAAAATGATACATGGTTTCCAAATGTTATTACAAATAAAAAACTGAAAAGTGTGGCGTACAAAAGTATTCAGCCCCCCTGAGTCAATACTTTGTAGAACCACCTTTCGCTGCAATTACAGCTGCAAGTCTTTTGGGGTATGTCTCTACTAGCTTTGCACATCTAGACTGAAATTTTTGCCCATTCGTCTTTGCAAAATAGCTCAAGCTCAGTCTGATTGGATGGAGAGCGTCTGTGAACAGCAATTTTCAAGTCTTGCCAGAGATTCTCAATTGGATTTAGGTCTGGACTTTGACTGGGCCATTCTAACACATGAATATGCTTTGATCTAAACCATTCCATTGTATCTCTGGCTGAATGTTTAGGGTCGTTGTCCTGCTGGAAGGTGAACCTCCACCCCAGTCTCAAGTCTTTTGCAGACTCTAACAGGTTTTCTTCCAAGATTGTCCTGTATTTGGCTCCATCCATATTTGGCTCCATCCATCTTCCCATCAACTCTGACCAGCTTCCTTGACCCTGCTGAAGAAAAGCATCCCCACAGCATGATGCTGCCACCACCATGTTTCACAGTGGGGACAGTGTGTTCAGGGTGATGTGCAGTGTTAGTTTTCCGCCACACATAGCGTTTTGCATTTAGGCCAGAAACTTCAATTTTGGTCTCATCAGTCCAGAGAACCTTCCTCCATATGTTTGCTGTGTCCCCCACATGGCTTTTGGCAAACTGCAAACGGGACTTCTTATGGCTTTGTTTCAACAATGGTTTTCTTCTTGTCACTCTTCCATAAAGGTCCGATTTGTGGAGTGCCCGACTAATAGTTGTCCTGTGGACAGATTCTCCCACCTGAGCTGTGGATCTCTGCAGCTCCTCCAGAGTTACCATGGGCCTCTTGGCTGCTTCTCTGATTAATGCTCTCCTTGCCCGGCCTGTCAGTTTAGGTTGATGGGCCATGTCTTGGTAGGTTTGCAGTTGTGCCATACTCTTTCCATTTTCAGATGATGGATTGAACAGTGCTCCGTGAGATGTTCAAAGCTTGGGATATTTTTTATAACCTAACCCTGCTTTAAACTTCTCCACAACTTTATCCCTGACCTGTCTGGTGTGTTCCTTGGGCTTCATGATGCTGTTTGTTCACTAATGTTCTCTAACAAACCTCTGAGGCCTTCACAGAACAGCTGTATTTATACTGAAATTAGATTAGACACAAGTGGACTCTATTTACTAATTAGGTGCTTTCTGAAGGCAATTGGTTGCACTGGATTTTATTTAGGGGTATCAGAGTAAAGGGGGCTGAATACTTTTGCACCCCACACTTTTCAGTTTTTTATTTGTAAAATAATTTGAAGACCATGTATCATTTTCCTTCCACTTCACAATTATATGTCACTTTGTGTTGGTCTATCACATAAAATCCCAATAAAATACATTTACGTTTGTGGTTGAAACGTGACAAATTGTGGAAAAGTTCAAGGGGTATGAAAACTTTTGCAAGCCACTGTAGTGACTTGATCAGAGAAGCTGGTGAATTTTTACAAGAACCAGCACCGTCTTTCTTTGCATCATAATTGCAGAATGCATCAGGGCGTAGAAGAGCAAGAGGAAGACAATGGAATTATTCAGACAAGGTAATTGCCTTGTCCCTCTACCATCAGAGTCCCAGTGCATACCAGTTCTGCCCGCGCATTTTCACACTTCCATCGATTACATTCCTGCGCAGGTGGTTGAGTAATATCGAAGTGAGGCTTGGGTTACCCCCTAAGGTGTTTGAACTTTTAAAAGACAGGGTAGCAGGAATGAAAGAGAGGGACACGTTCTGTGTAGTGTCCTTTGATGAAGTGAGTCTACATGCAGGCTTACAATATTAGTTTTGATTCAGTAGAGGGTTTTGAGGACTTTGGATCCCTATGGAAGATGTCACGGCCTGCCAACTATGTTCTCGTTTTCATGGTTAGAGGCTTGATGGGGAAATGGAAACAACCTTTAGGTTACTTTCTGTCGTGAGACAGCACAAAGGCTTATGATGGATTATTCATCCATCATAAAGCATATGACACATCTACGTCTGACTTTGGCTCCTTGATGGTGCCTTCTGAATACTTTCTAGCGTTCTGCGAGGTGTGTGAGAAAGTTTTTTGACAATGTCAAAATGACCAGGAACTACATTTCCCATCTAATAAACAAAGCAATACACAAGAATACAAGGACAGGAACTTGTGCAACAATAGAGTCAAGGTTAGAATTGTAGCAATCTTTGTGATTGTTCACATACAAATTTAAGAATAGAAAACTGCAGGACATGACCGTTAAAGGAAGTGTAAGAAATAGACATTAGATAATAGGTGCAGGAGTAGGCCATTGGGGCCCTTGAGCCATAACCGCCATTCAATGTGAGGAATGGCGGCGCTGCCCTGGCAGCAGCGGCTCGCCTGCAGTCCGTCTGTTTTTCTTTTTTTTGTTGTTGTTTTCTTGTCTTGTTTTAGCGTTAATTTGAGTTATTATGTAGTGTATGTGTATGGGAGGGGTGGAGAAATGTTTTTAGTCATTTTTGGGGGGGTATGCGACTTTTCCTTTTGGGGGGGTATGCGACTTTTCTTGTCGTATCCCCGTCTCCGTCTCCGTCTGCGCTGAGGCCTAATGGCGGAGCTGACAGCCTCCAACTGCAACTGACCTTGAGGCTCCAGAGGCAGAGCCAGCCAGGATTTACCAGCGCGAGGCTGGCCGACTTCGGGGCTGTGGCGGGTTCAGGCGTTCCGGCGTTCCGCAGGCCCGACTCGGAGTTGTGGCGGCTTTCCGGTGGCGGCGGCAGCGACTTCGGAGGTTCAGCCGCGGGCCCAGTGGACGACATCGTCGGGAGCTCGCTGGTCACAGGTTGGTGACCTGTTTTTCCGGAGCTCCCGCGGCAACAGCTGCGTCCACTGGACTGGAGGGCGGCAGCTTCGACCGCCCCGGGCCGCGGAGTTGAACCGGCCCGCTCGCGGAGCGCGGTTCACCCGCGGGACTTATTTACATCACCCGGTGCGGTCACAACATCGGAGGCCTGGGTCGCCTCAGCGCAGAGGAAGAGGAAGAACAAGAAGGGAAGAGACAAAGACAAGATTTTTGCCTTCCATCACAGTGAGGAGGTGTCTGGTGAACTCATTGTGGTGGATGTTAAGAGAATTCCACAGATTCACAACTCTCTGAGTAAAAGTGTTTCCTCGCCTCCTTTCTAAATGGCTTACCCCTTATTCTTAAACTGTGGCCCCTGGTTCTGGAGTTTTTGAAGAAAGTTCAAAAAGTGGAACATAAGTAAAATACATAATTTTCCTAAATTATTTATTTGAAGTAATACACTTGTTATCTACATAATGTGAAATTTTGATTTGTTACCCACACAGAATTATGCAAATGACGATTTATTTTATTTCGAAGCCACTACATAGAAACATAGAAACATAGAAACATAGAAACATAGAAACATAGAAACATAGAAACATAGAAACATAGAAATTAGGTGCAGGAGTAGGCCATTCAGCCCTTCGAGCCTGCACTGCCATTCAATATGATCATGGCTGATCATCCAACTCAGTATCCCGTACCTGCCTTCTCTCCATACCCTCTGATCCCCTTAGCCACAAGGGCCACATCCAACTCACTCTTAAATATAGCCAATGAACTGGCCTCAACTACCCTCTGTGGCAGAGAGTTCCAGAGACTCACCACTCTCTGTGTGAAAAAAGTCTTTCTCATCTCGGTCTTAAAGGATTTCCCCCTTATCCTTAAGCTGTGACCCCTTGTCCTGGACTTCCCCAACATCGGGAACAATCTTCCTGCATCTAGATCATTAATATATATTGTAAATAGCTGGGGTCCCAGCACTGAGCCCTGCGGTACCCCACTAGTTACTGCCTGCCATTGTGAAAAGGACCCGTTTACTCCTACTCTTTGCTTCCTGTTTGCCAGCCAGTTCTCTATCCACCTCACTACTGAACCCCTAATACCGTATGCTTTAAGTTTGTATACTAATCTCTTATGTGGGACCTTGTCGAAAGCCTTCTGGAAGTCCAGATATACCACATCCACTGGTTCTCCCTTATCCACGCTACTAGTTACATCCTCGAAAAATTCCACAAGATTCGTCAGACATGATTTACCTTTTGTAAATCCATGCTGACTTTGTCCAATGATTTCACCACTTTCCAAATGTGCTGCTATCCCATCTTTAATAACTGACTCTAGCAGTTTCCCCACTACCGATGTTAGACTAACTGGTCTGTAATTCCCCGTTTTCTCTCTCCCTCCCTTCTTAAAAAGGGGTTACATTTGCTACCCGCCAATCCTCAGGAACTACTCCAGAATCTAAAGAGTTTTGAAAGATTATCACTAATGCATCCACTATTTCCTGAGATCTGGCCCTGGGGATTTATCGGCCTTTAGTCTATTCAATTTACCCAACACCACTTCCCGACTGACCTGGATTTCACTCAATTCCTCCTTTGACCCACAGTCCCCTGCTATTTCAGGCAGATTATTTATGTCTTCCTTAGTGAAGACGGAACCAAAGTAGTTATTCAATTGGTCCGCCATATACTTGTTCCCCATGATCAACTCACCTGTTTCTGACTGCAAGGGACCTACATTTGTTTTAACTAACCTCTTTCTCTTCACATATCTATAAAAACTTTTGCAGTCAGTTTTTATGTTCCCTGCCAGTTTTCTTTCATAATCTATTTTTCCTTTCCTAATTAAGCCCTTTGTCCTCCTCTGCTGGTCTCTGAATTTCTCCCAGTCCTCTGGTATGCTGCTTTTTCTGGCTACATGAAGAAGCCCGCCAGCCTGCATGCGCGTCAATACGTCTAACGCATGGCACACGACTGGCTGGGCAGAACGTCGCTCCTCCAGCGGTATGTCTTAAAAACCTCACAGGTAAGTTTTTTTAACTTATTCTGAGGTTGTGTTTCTTGGATATCTTTTCTTCACAGTGGTCGTTGATTATGGAAATGTCCAAGGCGAACAAACCTAGATGGGCCGCGGGGAAACCGGCTAAGGCGGACCGCGGGGGTACGGGTAGCCGGCGGCCGTCGGTTTTGCCGTCAGAGTCGCTGACAATGCAGTCAGCGACTTCAGACTTGCTGCTTGCTCAAAGCACTTTGGCAACCCCGAAAGGGGGCAAAGCCAAATGCAAGTCTGAGAGGCCAGTGTACTCGGGCGCTTATCCCAGATGGAGCACCTCATGGAGAGGATGCTCCATCATAATATGCTCCATGATACGGAGACATATCGCAGGTCTCCCTTCATACCTGCGGCAGCGTCTGGTCCAGGGCTGCTTAGTGCCTCCCACTCTGATGAGGGGAGTGCCAGGGGTCAGTATATGACTGACTCCGAATTCGGGGGTATGCCAGAAGGACATACTGGGATACATGAGATGTGTGAGGCTCAGACACAGGAGTTGCCTGCCCTGGCATCGAGGTTTGCAATACCATCACAGACAGGGGAGCCTCTTCAAGAAGATCTGGCTTCCAGTATCAACTATCTCACATCCCACCAGTTACAAGAACAAGTCATGGTTGAAACGGCTGCTAAATACCACATGACTGCGAATTGTGCATCCTTAAAAGTGCCGGCAGTCAACAGCTCCATTTGGGGCTACATTGGAGGTGGCATCAAGGCCCAGGAGATGAAACTCCAATGGATTTTAAAATTACTGCCTTCAGGCATCACGGCTTTTGCCAGATCTGTAGATGGTCCACTATCAGACGTCCAGCATGGCGTTAATGTGCCATGCACATTTCAAAATGAACTGCTTCCAAAAGAGCGCCAAAGGGCCTGCGTTAAACCCAAAGTTTCCAGGTCTGTGTAAATCCTGTAATGTTCCGCTGCCCAATCTTCTGTTCGGGGAAGACCTACCCAAACAGGTGAAAGACCTCGATGAAGAAGAAAAAGCTGTTGGGCTGATCAAAGCACCTACGATGAACAAAGCTTCACAGTTTTAGCGACAACACTCCTACGCCTCCATTTGCAATAAGCGGGTTGCTGAAACTAGTGGCAGCTCGAAACTTGATCTTACTGGGCAGAGGTCTTTTAGACCAAGGCCCGGGCCGGCCGTCATGGAAAATGCCCACTCCTCGCACCCCAGCAGTTCAACGCTCTAAACCCCGAGGACGGAAACAGAACCCGTATTAGGGCCTGTTGAGCCTGCTATCAGACCACCGGTAACCATGGAGGTAGGTGGGTCTGGTTCTTTCCGGAACATGGGGTGTGTGGAGCAGTTACAAGTTGGTGGTAGATTGCACTTGTTTTTACACGAATGGCGGTGGATAACCCAGATCGGTTTATACTGCACAGTAGACAAGGTTTAAAAATTGAGTTTTTACCTAATTCATTGCCGCCCACACAACATGCACCAGGTCGGACGTATATTCATTCCAAATAAGAAGGTTTGGATGTACAAGCAGAAATTCATGCATTACACAAAAAAGGGGTAATTGAAAAATCAAGTCAGGAAAATCATCAATTTGTTTCCAATATATTCTCTAGGCAAAAGAAAGATGGAGGATGTCGGATCATCTTTGATTTAACACAACTTAACTCATACGTGCAGTATAGACATTTTAAAATGGAAAACTTCTTTACTGCTAAACAACTTATTTCCAAGGGGGGATTTATGGCATGCATCGATCCCAAAGATGCATATTATTCCGTTCCAGTTCACAGGGATCACCGGAGATATTTGAAATTTAGCTGGATGGGGCAGCTATGGCTGTTTAAAGCATTGCCTAATGGGTTCACTTCAGCTCCCAGGTTATTTACCAAATTACTGAAGCCTGTACTTGGTCTGCTCAGAGCTCAAGAGCACATTGTTATGGCCTATCTAGATACCATTCTAATTATAGGAAAAACGCTGTATTTGGCTAATTTCGCTGTTTCAGCCACAAAACTCATATTTTAGAAATTGGGGTTTCTCATCCATCCAGTTGGCCAGATTGATACTGACTAGGGTGATTGATTATTTAGGGTTTACCATTAACTCTATTGAAATGTCTGTGACTCTGCCCTGGGGCAAGAGATTGGAATTAATAGAAGCCTGTAATAACCTTATTGTTATGGAACAGCCATCTATCCGCCAGGTGGCTAGTATAATTGGCAAAATAGTGGCTGTTTTTCCAACTGCACAATTTGGGCCTTTACATTATCAAAATTTGCAGCTCAATGGTACTCAAGTGCCATTTAGGTCACTTTAACAGACCTATGCTATTACCGGCTGAAGCTATATATTTGATTATATTTTTCTTCGGTATTCACCAAGGAGAAGGATATTGAACTCGGTGAGTTAAGGGGAAAAAGTAGAGTAGCTATGGAAACTATGAGATTCAAAGAGGAGGAAGTACTGACACTTTTGAAAAATATAAAAGTGGATAAGTCTCCAGGTCCTGACAGGACATTCCCTAGGACATTGAGGGAAGTTAGTGTAGAAATAGCAGGAGCTATGACAGAAATATTTCAAATGTCATTAGAAACGGGAATAGTGCCGGAGGATTGGCGTACTGCGCATGTTGTTCCATTGTTTAAAAAGGGTTCAAAGAATAAACCTAGCAATTATAGACCTATTAGTTTGACGTCAGTGGTGGGCAAATTAATGGAAAGGATACTTAGAGATAATATATATGTGCCTGGAAGGTCATGTTTGACAAACCTTCTTGAATTTTTTGAAGCGGTAACTAGGGAAATTGATGAGGGTAAAGCAGTGGATGTTGTCTATATGGATTTCAGTAAGGCCTTTGACAAGGTTCCCCATGGAAGGTTGGTTAAGAAGGTTCAATCTTTGGGTGTTAATGGCGGAGTAGCAAGATGGATTCAACAGTGGCTGAATGGGAGATGTCAGAGAGTAATGGTGGATGGCTGTTTGTCAGGTTGGAAGCCGGTGACCAGTGGGGTGCCTCAGGGATCTGTGTTGGGTCCACTGTTGTTTGTCATGTACATCAATGATCTGGATGATGGGGTGGAAAATTGGATAAGTAAGTATGCAGATGATACTAAGATAGGTGGTGTTGTGGATAATGAAGTAGATTTTCAAAGTCTACAGAGAGATTTGGGCCATATGGAAAAGTGGGCTGAAAGATGGCAGATGGAGTTTAATGCTGATAAGTGTGAAGTGCTACATCTTGGCAGGACAAATCAAAATAGGACGTACATGGTAAATGGTAGGGAATTGAGGAATGCTGTGGAACAGAGGGATCTAGGAATAACTGTGCATAGTTCCCTGAAGGTGGAATCGCATGTAGATAGGGTGGTAAAGAAAGCCTTTAGTGTGCTAACCTTTATAAATCAGAGCATTGAATATAGGAGTAGGGAAGTAATGTTAAAATTGTACAAGGCATTGGTAAGACCAATTCTGGAGTATGGTGTACAATTTTGGTCGCCTAGTTATAGGAAGGATGTCAACAAAATAGAGAGAGTACAGAGGAGATTTACTAGAATGTTGCCAGGGTTCCAGCAACTATGTTACAGAGAAAGGTTGAACAAGTTAGGTCTTTATTCTTTGGAGCGCAGAAGGTTAAGGGGGGACTTGATTGAGGTCTTTAAAATGATGAAAGGGATAGACAGAGTTGACGTGGATACGTTTTTCCCATTGAGGGTAGGGAAGATTCAAACAAGAGGGCATGACATGAGAATTAAGGGACAGAGGTTTCGGGGTAACGTGAGGGGGAACTTCTTTACTCAGAGGGTGGTGGCTGTGTGGAATCAGCTTCCAGCAGAAGTGGTGGAGGCAGGATCGATTTTAACATTTAAGAGTAAAGTGGATAGGTATATGGACGTGAAGGGAATGGAGGGGTATGGTCTGAGTGCAGGTAGATGGGACTAGGGGAAAACAAATGGTCGGCACGGACTGGAAGGGCTGAGAGGGCCTGTTCCCGTGCTGTAATTGTTATATGGTTATATGGTTATATATCTGAGTTACAATGGTGGACGACCAATGTTCAGCATTGCTCCTGAGATATTTTGGTCAATAAACCTTCAGTTACACTACAAACTGATGCTAGTGCTCAAGGGTGGGAGCTACTAATACCATCTCTAGCTGCAGTGGCAGGTGGGACATGCACGAGTTACCACTTATCCATTTATATGGTATCAACTACCCGGAGATGCTGGGGGCATTCTATGGGTTAAAGGCTTATTGTGGGAATATGGAAAACTTGCATGTTCAACTGCAAATTGATAACACTACAGCGGTGGCATTTATTAATTATATGGGTGGAATCAAGTCAGTATCCTGTGATAGTTTGGCTAACCTTATTTGGAGCTGGTGTATTGAACAAAGGATTTGGATTTCAGCTACCTATTTGCTAGGTAGGTTTAACACGGTGGCAGACACTAGATCATGTAAATTTAATAACACAGAATGGATGTTAGATCACAAAGTGTTTAACAACGTTGTTGCTCGGTATGGAACACCAGATATTGATTTGTTTGCATCTAGGCTTAATCACCAGTTGCCAAAATATGTTGGATGGGAGCCAGACCCCGTGGCAGTAGCGATTGATGCATTCTCGTTACACTGGGGAGGAATGTTCTTTTATGTCTTTCCTCCATTCTGCCTCATCAGCCGGTGCTTGCTAAAAATCAAGCAAGATTCTGCTTCAGGCATTTTAGTATTGCCTGACTGGCCCACACAGCCATGGTTCCTGTTAATGTTGGGAATGATAATAGAACCTAATATGGTTCTTAATAAATGCAAAGATTTGCTTATTCATCCCGTCCTCGGCAATCTCACAATCTCACCCTCTGCATGATAGGATCAACTTATTGATTTGCAGAATTTAAAAAGACCTTTTCTGGGGCTCGGATTATCTGACCGAACCGTGGACGTGATCACTGCAGCTTGGCGGGATAGCACCAAGAAGCAGTACATTTATATAAATCAAGCAAAGGAGACCGGGTGTGTTAGGTCTAAAGCCGGAATTTTTGGCATTTCATATAGATCGTAGATTGTGTGTTGTCACATATATTCACCAATATATAGAGGCTACAAAGAACCCTAGAGGCACTGAGCTGGCTATGTTTATTAATCATAAAAAAACACATAAGAAGGTATCAGTGCAGACCATCTCCAGGTGGTTAAGACATGTATTGGCTTGCGTAGGAGTGGACACTGGTGTTTTTAAATCTCACTCCACCAGGGCTGCAACAACATCAGAAGCAAGGTTCATGGAGGTTCAGCTGGACCGCATCCTAGCGACAACAGGATGGTCGAATGAGCGGACTTTCTAGACTTTTTACAATAAACCAATTGCCAGGCCGGGTTCGTTTGCCAACACGATTTTGAGTTCTGTTAAATGAAATTTATTTTCCCGGATGTAAGGGACCACTATTATTATTTAATTTCATTAAAAGCATCAGCATGTTTTAAAACTATGTCATGTCTGAATGCACTATCTTTTCAATCGTATCTGGTCAACTGATGCAGTGTGTTTGCATGGACTCGATTCCACGGCATGAAATCACAAAGTCTTCACGTAGTCACTCACGTGACTTCGAAATAAAATAGAAAGATTAAACGAGAACTTACCAGTTTGAAGTTTGATCTTTATTTTATGAGAAGTTGCGATGAGGGATTACATGCCCTCCACTCCCAACCCTATTCTCATAAAGATCATGTGGTAGTTCTAGTTTCTCGAATCTTCCTATAATCAGGTCAGCAATTGTTTCTGTGATTTCACACCGCTGTTTTAAAGGTTGACGCGCATGCTGGCTGGCGGGCTTCTTCACATAAATCCCTCATTGCAACTTCTCATAAAATAAAGACCAAACTTCAAACTGGTAAGTTCTCATTTAATCTTTCTATTTATTAATGTATGTAAGTTGGACATTTTGTCCTGTGGGGTAAGCAAGGGGTGGGGCTATCATTGTTTAAAATATGTTGAATTTTACATCATTTTCATTTGTTAGCTGATATGCAAACAACTCAACCATGTATATCTCGCACACAAAATGATGTAAATTATGTAAATCTATCATTAATTACAGAAATAAAAAGTGTTATCTTTGTTTATGAAGTTCAATTTTGCATTATTTAAAATTGAGGGGGTTGGTGCAATATACTGCTAACCCCATGTGTTGTTATGAGATATTCACATTTAAAAAATCCATAAATCCTAAAAAAAGCAAGAAGATGGCCATGTTATTTGACCAACATCAGTTGAATTTAAATATGAAATTTCTATAGGTTGTAGCATAGAGGGTAAGGATCGTGTTAATGCATGTAACTAATTTGTCACATTGAAAGAGCTAATAGTCAAATCTAAAATGGAGTCATTCTTCTACAAAAGCATGATCTAGTAGAACAAAAGAATGGCTCGGTGCCAAGTCTGAATGACTTTGTAAATTATATGAAACAGAATATGGAGGGCAGGTTGTCTTTTCAATAAAGACATTAAGATGGCAGCCTGCGTAATAACATGCGCTTCTTTTAAAGGCCATAAAGAAGCCAAGATTGGAAAAAAAATAGCTGATGCTCCTGAGATAAGTAATAACTTGTTATTGGATGAGCTTGATTTGGACCCAGCTTTTCTTATATTCTGAAAGGCTACAGAATCTTTCAGCCATGCCATATTCAGACTTGGTAGTTTACAAATACACAGGACAAGATGTTAAAAGTCCAAAGTGCCAAATATCAACTTGCTCCCGATGGTGATGGGAGCCTTCTGCACTCACCTATGCTCCTCCAATGATGAGAAAGGCTAGGCAGACACGTCATTGGGGTTATCAAGTGGGCACCTACTTTCATCGACGTTTCGCTGATTGAACCCACGACATCTCCAGTAGGCTCAGCGGTGCATTCTGGCGTCCCAGAACCACCCCCCGCTGCATCTGTCTAGTCGGTTATTTGGGAGACCAAATGGGGTCTTTCCACTTCAGCCAGAGCCACTGGCTACTCGGCTCTGCCACCCATGATGTTTCTTTTATGGCCTGGCGTAGGGCTTGTCCTCTGATTCCCAGGTCCTTCATTAGTCTTAAGGTAGATGTTCCCACGAATCCTCGACATCCAACTTCTACCAGGCAGATCTTAGCTCTCCAGCCCCGCTGTTCTGCCTCCGTTGCAAGCTCTGTATATCGCAGTTTCTTTGTTTCGAAGGCTTCCTGCACAGCATCCTCCCAAGGGACTGAGCTCCACAAAGTACACCATGTGCTGAGAGTTCGACCACAGCACAAGATCAGGCCTCACTTTGGTGATGGCTATCTACGATGGAACTATAAGCTGTTGGTTATAATTAGGCAATTGTCTTAACTGGGTTGGTTGTTTTGGGCGGCAGGGCATTGTTGGTTTTTCACCTAATTTCCAGAGTCACTGCCAGGCATTTGAGCACTTGATTATGTCTCCAGGTGTACCGTCCTTGCGAGAGGCTTACTTTACTGATAAGAAAAATGTATAATTGTGTCAACTCTCCTCTGTTCTGTGAGAGGAGCGCGAGAAGCACTGATCAACGTTTGTGTTCATTGTAGATCTTTGCCACTCCGGTCTGACAAATCAATTAAAGATTGTCATGGTCTACCTTTAACGTTTGTTGCTATCTGCTTTTTAAGAAATAAACTTTGACAACATAGTGAGGGTTAGCACTATATTGCACCAACCCCCTCAATCATATCTTAAATTTAAAACTAAACTATGTAGAAATGACGCAATATTCCACCTCTCCACCAATTCCAATATTGGTGGCCAGTGGGGGGGCTTTCTGGAGCGCTAGTATGGGTTCTTGGGGTGGCAGCTCAGTCCCTCAAGCCTGATGTGCTGGCAGCTCACTCACGGCTGATGGGATGGCAGTTGACTCATGGCTATTCCTTGAAATTCCATTTCAAGCAGGGTGCAAGGCCACCAAATTCATATCCATTTTCCTACCATTTCCAGACCTCCCAACATTTGATTGTCAAAATTCATAATATTTCCCCTCAAAATTCATATTTTTAAATGAAAATTCATAATATGTCGCGGCGCCCTATTCGGGGTCCCATGTCACATTAAATGCCAAAATGGAAAAAGGGCTGAAACATTTATAATTCTTTGTTAAACTTTGATAAACTTGGCACTAGACTCACCTTAATTTCTCTCACTTGGGGTTGTTTGCCGGGCTATGCGCCTGCGCACTGGTGCAGATCAGCGGGCTTGCGGCACATCGCACTTGGCCAGGTTGCCGGCGGGTCTGCGCCTGCGCAGTGGGGGTGGAGGCCCGGTGATGGGGCTATAAAGAAGGAACTGCAGATGCTGGAGAATCGAGGGTACACAAAAAGCTGGAGAAACTCAGCGGGTGCAGCAGCATCTAAGGAGCGAAGGAATAGGCGACGTTTCGGGTCGAGACTAGCTGAAGAAGGGTCTCGACCCGAAACGTCGCCTATCTCCTTCGCTCCTTGATGCTGCTGCACCCGCTGAGTTTCTCTTTTTGTGTACCCCCGGCTGCCGCGAGCGGCCGGCTGGCGGCCGGCTGGCGGATGCCGCAGCTCTGGGCCGGGCGTGGCGTGGCTCGAAATGGCGCCAGGCCCGGCTATTCCTCCCCCACTGCGCAACCCACTTCCCAAGCAGGCCGTGACAATGGCGCCGGCCACACGGGAGGAAGAATTTAGCGGGATAATTAGGTACAAATCCTGGAAGGGAACCTAAATTTCAAGCGGGTACGGGATAAGGTCAAGTGCAGTTTTTACCACTTCGAGCAGGGTACAAGGCCACCAAATTTCAAGTGCAGTTTCATAACACTTTCAGCAGGGTGCAAGGCCACAAATTTAAGTGCAGTTTCCAACCACTTCAAGCAGGGTGCGAGGCCACCAAATTCAAGTGCAGTTTCATACCATTTCAAGGAGGGTGCAAGGCCACCAAATTTAAATGCAGCTTCATACCATTTCATGCAGGGTGCTCAAACAGAGTCGTGACCTCTCCCTCCCCCATCATGCAGAGATTGAGCCACACCCACACTTCCGGGTTTTGTAAACCCCTCCCCCTCCAACCGGAAAAGGTGCAGCCTTCATGGCGTGATTGACAGGAGAGAGATTCTTAACATTTTTAAAATACTAATAACACTTTTATTTTTAATTGATGGGAAGATTTCTCTGCACCTGCTGAGCGGAGGGGGACTGAGTAAGATGGCCAAAATCACAGCTGTAAGTGGTAGTGTTTTATCTAAAATCAATATACAGTGCAAACAGGAAGTTAGCCAAAGCACCCAAGCCACCATTTGCAGTGGTGCCTTTTCACTTCAAGCCAAAGCACCCAAGCCACCATTTGTAGTGGTGCCTTTTCACTTCAAGCCAAAGCACCCAGGCCACCATTTGTAGTAGTTCCTTTTCACTTCAAGTCGAAGCACCCAAGCCACCATTTGCTGTAGTGCCTTTTCACTTCAAGCTAAACCCCCCCAAACAAAAATTTGCAGGCAGTGCCGTTTTACTTCAAACAAACCATATTTTCATTTTCAAACAACATTAAGGGCACTCACAGTTGAGTAGACGTGTTCAGTGCTATTCCGAGCTCAGAGAGACTGAGTGAGGCACACCACTGGCTTCCTCCATCTTGCAGAGACTGAGTGAGGCACACCACTTCCTGGTTTTATAGTCCCTCCCCTTCCCTCCAGCAGAGAGAATGGAGAATTTTGAAAAAACATTAATATCTCTGATTTTTTTCATAGATGAGAAAAACCCTCTGGTCCAGGAAGGCGGAGGGGGGCTCTGAGCGAGCTGGCCAAAAATGACGGCCGTAGGTGGTGGCATTCTCTTGGAAATCACAACACAGCTAGCCAAAAGCGGTCAAGATCAAACTTTTAGTAAAAAATATATGTATATATGTATGTATGTATGTATATGTGTGTGTATATCTGTATAATATATGTATATATGTATATATATATATCACCCATCTGAGGTATGCTTTTACGAATTGTATTCCCTTCCTTTTTACTGCCACAGGGTAACAGGGGAATATTTTCTTATATTCCCCTTTCTAGCGAACGCCTATGGACTTTACCTGTTTAAACAGTGGGGAATATAGTCTTATATTCCCCTGGTCTCACATCCCGAGAACTTACGTGACGCTGCGTGACGGCAACGTGACGCT
The DNA here is from genome assembly GCA_035221665.1 of Okamejei kenojei. Taxonomy (NCBI): domain Eukaryota; kingdom Metazoa; phylum Chordata; class Chondrichthyes; order Rajiformes; family Rajidae; genus Okamejei; species Okamejei kenojei. The sequence goes on from CM069138.1 coordinate 57,824,431, forward strand.
GCGTGCGAAATTTTAAAATTTATTCTCAAAACAAACAAAATGGCAGCCGGTTGCGAGAAAGAGGTTCGCGTTTACAAAGTTCGACTCACATTGTCACATAAATGAATTACATAAATTACATATGAAACATAAATACATACCCTTATTTACATGTTGCAATGGTTTTAGTACCCTTATTTACATGTTGCAATGCATATTGCAAAATGTATAGATACATTCATATCATATGACATGGTTCAGATTTCCTCTAGATGTCTGATAATGGGTAATAATAACAATATTGACTGTCCTCTTTCGGAGATACGACATATACCCTCGTCTTCGACATCGGGCAATATGAATCTACTTCAGGCAATATATGTCATCCCACCTCAAGGCCAGTCAATATTCTATTAATATTTTATATATGTGTATATATATATGTGTGTGTGTGTGTGAGATATATGTATATTAAAAATATATATACACACACACACATATTTCTCTAGTTTCTTGGTGACACTTTAACACTGTGTGTGTTGTGGTGTGTGTTGTGGTGTGTGTGTGTGTGTGTGTGTGAGTGTGTGGTGTGTGTGTGTGTGTGTGTGTGTGGTGTGTGTGTGTGTGTGTGTGTGTGTGTGTGTGTGTGTGTGTGTGTGTGTGTGTGTGTGTGTGTGTGTGTGTGTACAGTGATTAGAGGAAATCACAAGAAACTAGAGAAATATATGTGCGTGTGTATATATATTTTAATATACATATATCTCACACACACACACACGCACTATACTAGACCCCGTTGGGTCCCATGTTCACACGGGAGGTCCCCAACGCAATATTCCATCTCTCCACTGATTCCAATATTGGTGGCCAGTGTGGGGGCTTTCTGGAGCCTTTTTTCTAAAATCAATATACAGAACAACAGGAAGTGGTCAAGATCAGACTTTCAGTAATGTAGATATATATATATATATATATATACTAGACTAAGTCCCCATTGCATTGGGGGACCAGCTTCACATGGTAGGGCTGGTCTCCCAATGCAATATTCCAACTATCCACCAATTCCAATATTGCTGGCCAGTGGGGGTGGGGGGGGGGGGGGGGGGGGGCTCAGTCACTCTGGCAGGCAGCTCAGTCACTCCGGCCAGGCAGCATTTTAGAACCAATAGAGACACTTGTTGCAAGCATTTTAGAACCAATAGACACACTTTTTGCAAGCATTTTAGAACCAATAGACACTTTTTGCAAGCATTTTAGAACCAATAGAGACACTTTTTGCAAGCATTTTAGAACCAAAAGAAACACTTTTTGCAAGCATTTTAGAACCAATAGAGACACTTTCTGCAAACATTTTAGAACCAATAGAGACACTTTCTGAAAGCATTTTAGAAGCAATAAATACTCTTTCTGCAAGCATTTTAGAACCATAGAGACATTTTAGCAGAACAATAGACACTTTTTGCAAGCATTTTACAATTTTTGCAAGCATTTTAGAACCAATAGACACTTTTTGCAAGCATTTTAGAACCAATAGAGACACGTTTTGCAAGCATTTATAGAACCACATTAAGGGCACTCACAGTTGAGTAGACATGTGTTCAGTGCTATTCAGAGCTCAAAGAGACATGGCCCTCTGGCTTCCTCCATCTTGCAGAGACTGCGTGAGGCACACCACTTCCTGGTTTTATTGTCCCTCCCCCTCCCTCCAGCAGGGGCAGCAGAGAAAATGGCGATTAAAAAAAAAAATTAATATCTCTCTGATTTTTCACCGATGGGAGGAACCCTCTGGTCCAGGAAGGCAGAGGGGGGGCTCTGAGCAAGCTGGCCAAAAATGACGGGCGTAGGTTGCGGCGTTCTCTCAGAAATCACACCACAGTGAGCCAAAAGCGATCAAGATCAGACTTTTAGTAATATAGATATATATGAATTAATATATATATATATATAAATATATGTGTGTGTGTGTGTGTGTGTATTTATATATATATATTTATATGTATTTATTCATAAATATGATTGCCTTTATGGTTTATGTACATCATCTGAGAAATGAGATAAAGAGAGAAATAGAGTGTTGCTTTAAATCAAAGTTGCTTCTGATCCATGAGAAGGAACTTTGAGATCTATTTATCTCTATCTTGCTTTTATATAATATATATTATTATATATGTATATATAAGTTAAATTTGTGCATAGTGTTAGAGCATTAGAGCAATACAAGGGAAACTGCACAAAAGACAGGGATGGGGAAGGATGGGAGGGAAATGGGCAGAAACAGATAGACTAAGCAGGGGGAAAACATTTTAAAATAAAATTAATAGATTAATTAATAGATGAGCTATATCATGCACATACTGTTCCCCTACAACATTGATTACATTGCGAGAGGCATAACGGAAGTTGGGTTGAAAATACTAAAGTGGTGGCCGTTCTGCTCCG